>OMLM01014157.1:18002-51692 GCA_900302695.1 Helostoma temminkii | reverse complement strand
AGAACCAGGCTAAGAGTGGGCAGCATCTGCCTCAACCAGATTCAGTGTGTGTAAAGTGAAGAGAGAAAAAGGAAGAAAAAAAGCAGCAGACAAAACACTGGGCAGGTCAGTAAAGCCCCTTACTGCACACTGATAACATCAACATATCTCCAGGCCCAGGGATACCTACAGAAGGTACTTAAAAGGGACACAGAGAGTAAGAAGTACAACTACGGTAAAAAGAAGACACAGAGAGGACCACTAACTACAACTAAAGGAAAATGAAAACATGTATGTGTTGAGCTATTGTGTCAATAGAAGGGGAACATCTAAGTGAAAAAGGAAAGCTGCTACAAAGCTGTTGTGGGGATCTAAGATACCTGGAGATAGAGTAGAGACAGATAAGTTCTGCGATGTGCTCAGGTGGTAATCCATGTCTGCCTTTATAAAAAAAATAACCTTAAAATCAAATATGTATTTAACAGCATGCCGATGCAAAGATGCTTGTACCAGGGTAATGTTTTCACTGCTGTATCTAAATCACAAAGACACAAATGTCTTATTAGTGGATATTTAAGGGCCTACTGAATTTAACTTGTTCCCTGAATGTTTATTCATTTTTTATTTATATCCCCATTAATAATCACCTTGGCAACAACTACTCTTCCTGGAGTCTATATTAAACGACACAATAATTAAAACAGATTTTTTTGCTTTGTTTTGTTTGTTATGTTTTAGGCAAATAAGATATGGTCATACATTTTTTTCCATACTTTTGCCATTCTGTGTATATGCAGCACTTCAATACAGAAAGCGTGATCGGTTTAAAAATATCATATTTCTAAATGAATTCAATTTAAAATGAAATGTGTTATACCTTCTCTGTCCTACTTCAGCGGGGTGTACTTCCAGGGCACCACCATTGGCATGGCGCCCATCATGAGCATGTGTACAGCTGAGCAGTCTGGAGGCATTGTCATGGTGAGTATAAAACACTCCCACTGCTCCCACTGTGGTTCCACCCTCCTCTTCCTATTTGTAACCTGATTGTATCAGTGTGGACATTGTTCTAATTCAGCGGGCTAACACAATCCAGACATGATTTACACAGAAAAGGTGTTCAATGTTTGCCGGAGGTACATTTACAGACAGGTCTGGAAAGGAAATAATGCTTTTAAGCTTAACTATATAAACATTCATGCCTTCATCATTTCCGCAAACATCCACCCTTTCCAACATTCTCTTAGAAATATTGTAGAAACACACACACCCTTGTAAGGTCATTTGAGGTGAGGCCACAGCATTTGAACAAAAACACAATCACATTTTTATGAGATATGACAAATTGTTTATGCCAGTTCTTGCAGGGCACACATTTCAATGAAAGTCCATCTTCCTCACACAAATGCATGTCACCCCTGGTACACTAAATTGTGTCACAAAGTAACTTACGTGCCTTTTTTAGGGGGCTTTTCTGTCTGCTGTAACACCCATGCCAAATTACAAAGTGGTAATCAGCCCAGTGCCATTATATCCCAGCCCAGATGTGTCTCTCCTTATTAATATATATGTTTTCTGCTGGCCAAGGTAGTGGCGTGGCTTCTCCAGATGTTTGTCTTCCCCATTACTTACGGATGGCAGATGGTTTGGGCTGAGATTAAAGAACCATATAACCACTTACAGTTTGGGCAGATGAGATGAACCACTTGTCAACCCATATACTGCCATGTGTTAATCAGCCTCAAATCTATAATTCTGTTCACATCTTCTTTTAATTTGTAAATGTTGGTGATATTTATTTTGTCCAATAAACACACGTGTCTTTATATGGGAATTGTTAGATTTAATGTTTGGTACCAATAACCACTTTTTATGACACTATTATCTGGGAGTTATTTTTTTTCACATGGCTGAAAATGATATCAGAAAGCGAATAAGCACATTTTGAGGCTGTAACCAACACTATCAAATTCTCACATCATGACAATGGCTCATAGCTGCTTCCAAGTAATGACTGTCGCTTCATCCTTTTCCACTGATTCTGATATTACACTTTTTTGTGAGGAAGCAGTCGAGAGTAAATTACACACAACAGACAAAAAGTGATAAACATGACAGGAGCCAATGAAAGTTTTCCCATCCTTCCTGTCAAAAGTCAGGGTGTAGCTCCCCACGATGCTGCTCTTTAATCAGAGCAGAAAATAGCTCAGCTTGCCCTCAACTTCGATGTATCCCTTCTCCTTCAAAAGAAGCGTGTCACACAGCACAGTAAAATGATGAGATGGTGGATCCTGAACATTGTTAAGGGTTTACACACAAGCCTGTTTTTTGTTTTTTGTACATGAGTTTGTTTCAGTATGTACCTGTCCTGTCACCACATTTATTTTATCAGTTTTTTTCAGAATTCAACTACAATTTTGCAAAATGATTGCACAATATGATCATATCATCGTGCTCTAGTGTGACTATTTGGAAGTTTTGTGTCATTCATCTCTATTTGTCCCTTTTCTCCTCTCACATTTTAATATATGTATATGATATTAACTTAATTTCACGCTCCGGTCTCTCTCTCAGTATGTCTGTCTACAGAAATTGAGACCTCTACCTCTATATCTTGACATTCTCCATCACTGCCTGCATTGCGAAGGGCAGTTGTCTCACTTATCAATGCAGTATTGAGTCATACAGCAGTAGTTTTATTTCCCTTCCTGCAGAAACCGACTCCACTGGCAGCGGGTGTGATTGGGTCTGCAGGGGTAATGGAATTCAGACCTCCACGAGGAGAATGAGTAATTGAAGAAGGATGAGGGAGATGGGACAATTATTGAACTGTTTTGGGAGTCGGCAGCTTAAAATTGTCTTCTTTGAACTTTGCATTTTCTTTATTCTCTTTTTTTCCTTTTTATGTGATTGACTGTGCACTTTTATTTTGGCTTGTTTTATTTGGCTTGTTTTTTCAAAGCTTTCTCAAGTTATTTCTGACTGCTTCACACATAGTCATATAGGATTACACATAATTTGCATATTCTAATAATTTTGCATATTTTTTTTTACTGTAGGACCATTCTGAGAATCCACTGGGTGCAGCTGTGACATTGGCGCACGAGCTGGGGCACAATTTTGGCATGAATCACGACACCCCAGAGCGTGGCTGTGGCTGCAGGATGACTGCTGATCGTGGAGGCTGCATCATGACCCCCTCCACAGGGTGAGAATGTTGAGAAACTTAACATGAATGTAACACAAATGTTTATGCTGCTGGACTGGTTGAGACATTTATATCAAACTTCAAATTCAATTTCAAATCAAACTCAAATTAAATGTACACAGCACCACAAAGGTATTGAAATTATTATTTTATGTAGTGTTTATTTTTAGCATACAGTATATATATCTAGATTGTAGCTTTAGTTTTTAGTTTCTTTTATTTATTATTGTTTTGCGTTTCATAATTTTCAGTTGTTGGTCTGCCCTAGTAAAATTCTTGCTGGTAATAAAGTTGGCAATAGTGGCTTCAGATCTTAAAACATGAGCTGCAATAAATGTTCGGGATTAAAAATCTGGATTGTTTCCCTCTGTTGTGGATTCATTGGTTTGGAGCCGTTAAAGAGTTGCCCTTTGTTGCCCTACGTTTAACATAGCTATGGGATTAAATTGTTTATCAGCATAACTTTTGTGAATAAATTAGTGACTTTCTTTGCATATGAACAGACAAAAAAGCGTAATTAAGCTCCGCTGGGTACACAGGTTGGATCATTTTCTTGTGTATTCTGTGCTTCTTGTTTATGCATGAGCGTGGACTCAAACACACATGCATAAACACTCACACACAAACACACACTTTGGCCTGAGACTAAAGCACCTATTCTAGCATTCTATTCATGTAGCCTGGGTCACTGAGATAACAGTGCTGCTGCAAGTGATGGACTCTGTGACTGTTAGTAAACAGCAAGCAGATAAGACGAACCCAGAACACAATACCAGATTTCAGCCTTGCTCTGGTGCCAGTCTGGTTTGTCTGATGGTGAGTCCTGCTAGCAAAAGATGAATGTGGTCAGAATAGATTCCACAACACTGTGAAGAAGAAAGAGAAAGACTGAAATACAAAGATGCTGTTATCATTTATGTATTTGTATTAATTTTACAAAATACAAACACAGAGCCAGTCAGCCCCACACATTAAGAATATCATTCTGTGGTGCATGTCATGTATAATAATGGGGATTCTACCTGCAGTTTGCCAAATCTTAATAGATGCAGGAGCAGTATGTGTTCAGGTTTGAGGTGTTTCATTACATCATCATCAAGACAGGATATACAAGGCTCAGAATTAGATTCAGATATTCAGCTTTATTTTGCTTTTTATTCTTATTACCTTATTATACTAAAATTAATGCAAAATTTATTGCCAGGATGTTTGTGGCAACCGAAACCTGTTTCAATGTGTGGCCTCCTGCCAAATAATAATACAAATATGGGGAAAAAGGGATGTGAAAGTATTTGCTCACTCTGAATTTGAATTTTTTTTTATTGTTTTTATGTACACTTAAATGATTCATCAAAAACATTTTAGTGTTACACAAAGATAACCAGAGTAAATACAAAGTGCAATTTTTTAATGGTGATTACATTTATTAAGGGAAAAACACTGTTCAAATCTGCCTGGCCCTATGTGAAAAAGTAATTGCCCCCTAAACTGAAGTCAGATATAATAAATGAAACACACAAGTTCATGAGAATAACTAACAGCTCTGAACTTTAAGCCGAGCTCTAAGCCAGGAAATCAGGCAGATTGATCTGCAGTTATCCAGGTCACTTAAGTTTGCTGGACGATGGCAGCTGAGACGTCAGATGGCAGCAGGATCTTCTTTGCCTGTTCACCCTCCCCAGCTGAAAACCATCCATTTACAGTGAATCAGGACTACGTTCCTTCATCCATGTCGCACTCTGGTCCTTTATCAACACACGACATCAGTCAAATGTGGTGGTAGTGTGATGGTCTGGGGCTGCTATGCAGTTTCAGGACCTGGACTACTTGATTTATAATTGATGCAAAAATGAATTCTGCATGCTGAGTTTGTGACCTCAAGCTCAAGGGCTCTTGGGTTATGAAGCAAGACAACGATCCCGAACACACTAGCAAGTCCACCCCTTTCATTGCAGTTTTTGCCAGTTATTAGTTTTACGGGGCGAGACAGGTTTGGAAAGCATTTTTCCCTTAATAAATCAAATCATTAAAAAAAAAAACGTTTGTATTTACTTGAGTTATCTGTGTAAAATTAAAGTTTGCTTGATAATCTAAACCATTTAAGTGTGACAAATATGCAAAAAAATAAAAACAGCTCTGTAGACGAGAGCAGGATAATTGCAAAAAGGTAGGAATGGGTAAATGCATTGTGTATTGTTCTATGGTTTATTCAGATTTGCATTCACAGCAATGTGCTAAAATCTCAGAAGCAGAATAAAATTCTTTCTACAGTATTAGCTTTAAAAAATGCTGTTAAAGGCAGATAAAAGCTGTTTTCCCTTAAGCTTATAAATCAAAAGGAACATAGAAGAACACTACATGTTCTGTTTGAATCCATCCTTCAAAATGTCATAAACAAAACAAATAATATTGTAGTAGACAAATAGAAAAATGAGAGAGGCAGGCTGTCGAAATCTGTGCTGGTACAGTCCCTAGCAACAATGAGCTCATCCTGCCGTTTTCATATGCAGTTTTAAATATGCACTCAGTGAACTGACATTATGCGTCAGCTTGTTGGTGACCAAATATTTTTAATGACATCATCCAAGGAGTTTAGAAAAATGGTCTAAATGTGTTAGAATTAGTCACAGCATTATAAAAGCAGAGTCACTCTTTTTCAAAACTCTCTGTTACATAACAGTGAGATTAGACACATTAATAGTTGAGAGAGGTGATCAATGACCTTTTATCCTGAAAGTAGCTCCTCTGTTTGCGAAGCAAAGGTTGCAGGATGAATCCATACACCTTAGTGACATTTTGCCTGGCAATTTTGAGTTGATACACTGACTCCAAGTTTCAATATTTCCCTATTTAATTATTAATATTTTACCTGTACATTAAACATTGATCATTGCAGTCAAACCATTGCTTCAAGGCCGCTGAACTGAGATGTATGCAATGAAAACTGGAAGAAATTTCTAGCAACTTGTACACTGAAGGACGAGTTTATTAAGCACGCCTGTACAGTAAATTCGAGTGCAATCCAGTACAGCAGCCCTGCAATTGGTTTGTTAGTTTTTGTGTGTGATGAAATGTGATGTATGCTAATCTAAGCTAACACATTTAGCTTCATGTTTAGATATGAAACTAATATCAAACAAATAAGCAATGTTTTCAAATTATGGAACAGTTCTAGTGATTTAGTGAAGTTCTGGCCATCCAGGACATAGTACAACATCTGCGTTACAGCTCATTTACACAAAATTGAAAATCCTATTTTTATTCTGACATGAATAGAAGCAGCCAATTTACATCACATCTAGTAAGTAGTATATACATGCAGACATAAATATGAGTAGAATAACATAAATGATAAAGTGCAGTGATATTTCTCTCATAACAAGGTGGAGACCAAAAACAGAGCTATAAGAGATTGAATTTGAACTTGAATGATCAGGTGGGCAGAAATGTGACTACAAATTATTGTTAACTTGTATGTTATGGATGTGTGAATAGGCAAAATTGGTTACTGTGACTGTTCACCATCAACAGTGGATCAAAATATCAATTACATCATTTAGATGCAGCTTTAATGTTTTTATGCAGGAGTCCTTTGTTTTGATGTTTGATATTTAGGGTGAGAGATGATCTGTGTTGTCTAGACAGTTTTGTTGTCTAGATGACAACAGACTTTCTGGGCCATCTTGAAAGATGAATTTTGTGAACTTACCCGAGTTCAAGCTTGACTTAGTTGGTTATCTCCCAAATTGAATTTCATGAACTATCAGCTAGAATTCACAGTTTCCTGTTGACAAAACCAATAATTTCACAATCCAATCTAGAACTCATTTCCCCCAACACAGATGTGGTTCTTTTTTAATATTAGCAACCTCCTTTGACCCTCAGCCCGATGCCTTCAGAATGTTAAACACATAATTGTAAAGCAGTGTAGCTCGTTTGACTGTGTTTGGGATACTCTCAGCTTAGACTTGCTAATGGAGGAGAGGACAGGCTGCATCTAAATGACGTGATTATCAGTGACGCTGCCAGCTGCAATCAGGGCCAGGGTACACTGAGAGAGATCTGCAGAGAGGTGCTTTATGCCTGGATAGACAGACAGAGCGAGGAAGCTGTGGTTTTATTTGTCTTTTATCTCCCTCAGTGGTAAAGCAGATAGAGATACAGAGAGAGAGATGAGAGTGAGACAAACAGGAGAAAGATGACAAGGAAGGAATTATTTAGGTACACATAGATGTCTATGACAGGTGTGCTAGCCACAGAGATTTGTGTCATAACAATGAGTGAAATTTGGAGGGACAGAGGAGAGGAACAGTGTATGTGGACATCTTGAAGTAGGGATGGCTTAGAAGTTGAGGTAAGACTTGCATCATATAAATGTGGGGAGAAAGCTCAAAAATACTTTTGTGTCTTTATGTGTAAATGGGAAGAAAGGTGAGGCACAGCAGGGAGCTGTGGCTGGACTTTCAGGCCAAAGCGGTGAATACTTCGCCAAAATAATATGAGAGTGAGTTGTGTTATTTTCTTGTCCGAGCGAGAGAGTGCAAGTGAGGTAAGAATGTACAAAATGTCTTTTCCTGAACATATTCTGCCTTGGAGAGGTAGAAAACTAGTTAGGCTGCTAGGGCTTAAATGTTTTCAGTAAATTTAGCTTGTTTTGATTTTCCTCCTGCTATTTAATCACCACATGCCCCTGCCAGAGTTGCAGCCTAACATTTGCTGAAAGGTCAGACATGTCTCTTCTGCTTAGCTTGGCCTAAATGCATGTCAGTCTGTAGTGCAGCTTAGAGAGCAATATATGTCAGTCAGAGAGCCCACAAACAAAAAGTTCTTCATATAAATCTGGGATTTTATTAGCATTTTTATTAAAATTAAGATATTTGTAATAAATTAAAATGTGGAAATATAAAAGCTTTATCTCAGCTTGGGTGCATGACATCGCTCTCACCGCAGTTAACGTCATGTCTCTAGTTCACTGTGACCATTAAAGTGGGAGGCAAAATGTCAAATGTTGCTCTGTGTAGGGCCATTAAATTTTATTTCAGCTGTTTATTGAAATGTGTGTGCTGCTGCTACATCGCCACCAACGTCCAACTGGACTACCTAATGTACCTAATTTTATTTACAATAGTTTTTTGCTCTATAAGGACATTTGTTTTTTTTGTTGTTTTTTTTTAGCTAATTGACATGATGTGTGTGCTGCACTAATTGACCTGCCAACTTTATTTAATTTTGGATATTAAAGTTTACTTTCTCTCTTTAAGACCATTTTTTTTACTGTTATGTCAACTGAGTGTTTATTGAAAAGGGTGTACAGTTATTGTAACAGCTCCCATTATCTATTTGTAAGATTTTTATCTTAATCAAAGTAGTGATTTAATAACAAAAACAGGCAATGTCTTTGCAATAGTGGCCACAGTGATAATCAGTGTTCAATAAATCTTGTATTTATAAAGATACTTTGCTGTGAATGGCAGAATTATAGATCAAACCTGCATGACATCTCTCTGGTATATACATGTGATATAATAAACCCTTATTTGAGATTTAAGTGAAACATCTTGCCAAGATACTTCTGCTTTAAAAGGGTCTATACTGTGTCAGGTCTACTTCAAGCCTAACATCACTTATTCACACTAAAGTTTCTCTGTCCTCTGAACCAACCGGCCTCACAAGATCAAACTGACAGGAATCTTCTACACTGCACATATGTCTGTAGATCTAGGAAAAGGTGTCTGGTGCACAAAATAGTGTATTTCTACATCTGAGTGTACTGTAAGTAAGAGCTTGGCTGAATGTTACTTGATCATTTTGTAAGTCATGATGACCAAGCTGCCACCTTTGCCTCCTTCCCATCTGATTAAAATATATATAGGTATAGCATGTTGTGTTTCTGGAGCTTGACTGTTGACTGCTATGAGACAAAAATCTAAACTCTAGAATAGATTTGCTGCTTCAGTTTTGACCTTCCTTTTTTTTCTGTCTCTTGTGAGTCACCTCTAAATCATTAATTTCAGGCCTGTGCGTCAGTTGATAAATGTCTCTATTAGGCATGTTGCACAATTCACAGAGCACTGCCTTGTATAGATTGTGTAGCTGTGTAGTAATGTGAGGAGATGTTTTTGTGTTATGATAAGGGGTTTGTGCTCAATTAGGAACAGTGAAAACCTCTGCTCTCTAAGCCCGGGGTTATTGAAACGTCTTAATTTAATGCATTGTTAGATATTGTGCATTTTTCGAAAGCTTTGGTCTAGCTCACCCTTAACTCACCTGAGCGGACAGTATGTTTTGACATAGGTCATAGCAGGTCATCATCAACACTGCCTCTCTGGATAAAGTAAATTTCTTTTTTTCTTTCACCCATAAAAATGGCATTGTTTCTTTTAGATTTATTATTGATTAGGCATGGACACTAAAAATCCAGAGTACATAACACCATAAGATCACACCACACATTTTCATCTGTCAGTATCACCACTGATGATATTTTGATCTTTAACAGTGTGTTATTCACGATGTGGATATGATACCTGCCATTCAAACAGTTAAAAGACCCAAAAGAAGGGATAACTAATTAGATTTTTTTAACTATTCATCCAATTTAGTTCCACCCAGAAAACTCCACCTGCAGAGGGTCCTTGGCTTTAAGCTAATATTATCCAGGGAAACCTATACTCTGTGCTCGGTTAATTTCCTGAACAGCAGAGCAGCCATGTGGTCTCAGCTGTGATAATAGACACTTTCAACAGGGGTCTGCTGCAGAGTCATGTGAGCACCTTGCAGCTGTTTCTACACAATTTAATGCTGATTTATGATGTCTTTCTATGGGAAAACTGAAAACTGCTGACTAAATTAAACATTTTTATTCAGTTTCTCACTATAAGAGGCCGGGTTGTACATAAAGACACAATTTCCTGCCAAATGGCTTTGATTATTTAACACGACAGGTGTTTGTTTTTTTTTTGTTTTTTTTTTTTTTGCACTGAACTTTTCTTGCTGGGTGCATTACCAAAACGTTGGTAAAATAGTTTACGCCAATCGTTGGTAATGATTGCAGCAGAGCTGAACATGTGACAGTCAACAAAATGGTACATAAAGTACATAGTTATGCATAGTTTGGCAACACAAGCAAAACAAACAGCTGCTGATTTGAAGTAGGCACAGTAGTATTCAAATTCAAATCACAACCACAGTCATGATGAAGTACTACTAATTACAGAGAAATAATAATTGCAAAATATAATAATAACTAAACATATTCTAAGCATTTTTCAGGGACTTTACGTAGGTTGTATATATAATCTCATAATCATATAATACTGTTCACTAACAAACCACTGTTAGTTGCAGTGCTGCTTGCACTGCTTCTTGTCTTAAAAAATCTTACACATACAAGTGAACACTAATATTATTTTGACTTTTCCTCTTTAAATAAATTAATTTCCATCCTCTGAAAATCAGGCATTCAGGACACACTTTAAGGCTGACACTGTAAGGGTAGATTATATAAATTGACCTAAACCATGCTTGGGCAGGTTAACCCTGATGATGATGTGTGGTTTGGTTCAGATGGTCAGTGTTTTAAAACATAAATCAGTCAGCAGTTTCCAAATGGGAACATATGGTTTTCTTTTGCTTGAGGCAAAAGAAATGATCTAAACAGTCATAGTGATTATGTTTAGACCTGAATTTACATTTTCCATGTCTAATTTGGTCCAAAGAAATCTGATTTTTCTCAAAATGACAATGACAACCCAATATGTACTTCACAATTAGAACCAGGTTATTGAAAACTGACTGCATACATATTGTATGCATGTATATTCCATTCACTCTTGCAGATCTTCCATATCAGTGTTCTGTTTTTCAGTGGCAGACCCTGATATTTACAAGGAGTTTGCCCTGTCGTTCCATCTGCAAAGTGTCCGTGTGTCTGTCCTTGATTTTGGTGCGCAGGCTACAAAGCTCTTTTTCTGAATGCGTATTGCAGTGGTAAAGGCAGACACTAACAAGTGGATTATGGGAGCAGACGAGGGCAGACTGAGACACATTGGCTTTGGTTGGTGAGAGATGAAAGCAGCCAACACTCAAAAGACTCAAAGGTGGACAGTCTGAAAGAAGTGGCTCCAGTGGTTTCACCCAAGGGTGGCCTTCAGCAGAGGATGTTTTCTGTGTGTTTGGGAAATCTGTGTTCCTTTGGAGAAAAACAAACAGATTTCTTTACCATTTAATGCCTCCACCGTTATCTCATAGCCCCTCAGGAGGTGCTTCACTATAGTGTTCACTAACAGCAGTGAAATATCCATGGAATTGCAGCAGCCAAATCCCCCTTAGGCAAAGGCAAAGCATCACACATCCTCCCCCCACCTCTGCCCAACGCTAGACTTCACAAACATGTTTTGTGTAATGTTGAATTTTCACAAATCTACCCTGTACAGCCCCAAGCTTTGCAGACAGTTTCCATGCCCCGTTGCTTTTGAAGACCTCTGTCACTCTATCACTGCATAAGTATGTGTATGACATGTTTCTGTCTGAAGTCAAGCCTTTCAAGCATCCAGTGCTAAGCGCGTCTCACTGTGCTATGTCTGCCAATCCTATCTGCTAGCCATAGCCCCCTGCCACTCCACATCCTCCACGTCCTTATGTTGAAGCAGTACTGCTACACTGTATGTCCCAGCATGCCTGTGTGAGCTGTAAAATACTGATTTTACACCCCAAAACCTGGTTTCTATTCTGTCCCTTTTGTAATTCTGTTCTTGTTTATTAGCTGACAAGCATGAGGTTACGATTTGGCTATATTGCTTTTTTTTTTTTTTATTATGGTCTGTCCCTGACACCACTGTGTTCTGTATTCACTCTCAGACTTGTTTTCATATTATTTTAGTTTTTGTTCTCTGTCTGTCTCTCTCTGTCTCTCTCTCTCTACTTACTTCTGGTTCTTGGTTCATAGATTCACAGAAGCTCACTGTAGCAAGAGGACCATTCCCTCTAGCTTCACAGCTGTTATTGGCATATCACACAGTTTCCTCTTGAAAGACATACAATGTTCTCATTTTGAATATGAAATGCAATTTCTTTCCTCACTAAATTAGACATTAGTCAGCACTTCAGGTAAGCCATACCATAGTGAGTGAAATCAATGCTGCAGAAATTATGTAGTTTTTGGCTTGCTATTTTATCACATCCACACGTGTGCACATTCCAACATCCATCCAGTCATTTGCTTACTCACGCTCTAGCTAGGTCATTGCTGTTGAAAATGTAGCTGCTGCAAAAAATATTTCTGTGTGCATCTGATGGCTCATTTATGTATTCAGTAGGATAGATAATTGATACGCACAATGCCAGTAGACCATTAATGTGTGTGATGTAGTAAGAACTCTTGAATGAGCAGATTAAACAAAGCTTCCACCGAACGTTGTGTGTATTCTGGCTCAGCAGAATGATTAAGGCGATTTTCTATTATGCCTTTGGTTTCAGAACAATAAAAACACCTTTTTTTTGTCTCCTTATATCTTAATTTCAGCCAACCTTCTTGTTTTTCCTTTTTTCTTGTAGGTATCCATTCCCAACAGTGTTCAGTACATGCAGTAAAAAGGACCTTGCAGCCAGTCTGGAGAAAGGCGTGGGCATGTGTTTGTACAACATGCCTGAGGTCAAGGTGCTCTACGGTGGACAGAAATGCGGCAATGGCTATGTAGAGGAGGGCGAGGAGTGTGACTGTGGAGAGCTAGAGGTAAGATTTGAGTGCAGACACCTTAATTCTTATCTTCTACAGTGGAGTAGATCTGTCTCCAACACAGTGGCTCTTCTGGGCAACTTTGTATAATTATGAGAAACAAAGCGTAGAGAATAAAATGTTTTTGCTACATAAACAAACCTTTAATTTCAAAAACCCAGAAAATCAACTGTGTTTGTTGAATCAATATTTAGTCAAGGGTAGTTAATGCAATTTGGAAAGGTTTTGGATTTTTTTTTAATTTATTTATAATTACAGAAAACCACCCCTTTAAATTAGTAAATTAGTACTCAAATTTAAGAAGAGACTGCTTGGAAAATAACAAATAACAAAAAAGTTATACTTCTTCTTGACATTGACATTGCAACTTAAAAGCACTCAATCCTGTTCTGCCACAAAAGCTCAGGAAACCACCCAAGGCCTCTGAAAGTGCTTTATTTACGTCACACCTTGTCTCCCACATGTGCAGAACAGAGCTCTGACAGACTGCAATGTTGATTCTGTATCCTTGCTGAAGGCCCATTAATCAAACCACTGTCCAAGTCTGTGACAAAAAAAACTGGAAGTGTAATCGGGTTGAAACCAGAGTAAGCTTTCTTTGGCTGTGCCACCCAAAAAACTGGGCGCACTTTAAAGAAACATATCCACCCATGCAGGCTTTGTTTTTCAGTGAAACACACTGTAGGGCTCTTTGGGTGATGTGAGTGTGACATGTGGGAAGCCTGAGAATTGTTGTATTTATGACATACAACAGAGAAAAGGACATATTCTCTCACTTGAGAAGCCAGAACCACAGTGTGTTTGCCCTATTTGCTGAACAACATTGACGTAAACAATTAATAGTTGTGAAAACTGCAATTTTTTATTTTGATTATTATGTATTATAGATTATTTGTGTTATAGATTGTTTCTACTCTACATTAGATACATGTATTGACTCACTTGATGTTACTACTACTTATATCATAATAAATACAGTATAATGAATTATACATACTGTGTGTCATAGATGCATGCTTAGCTTCCGTAATATATATTCCATCATTGGGTGTCCACTGTAGGTAGTATTTTAGTAATTTATACCATTATGCCAGCTTGCCCCTACATAACCTCTATGATGTCACAATAGAGGGTGTGCTTGTTTGATCTGCTAACCCACTTAGACAGAGAGATAAAAGCAACATTTTCTCTTCTCTCCAAACAATAAGCTTATGTCAGGGCAAAGAGGCAAACAGCCAGACTCATAAAACTACACATCACTTTAAAATTAGACGTCCAGCTGCCTCCGGTGCTCTTGTCATTACCTTAGAGCCCCACAAGAAAAATAACCACTCTGAGGAAAGATAAATGATAGTGGGAGTTTTCTGTGTGATAGTGTAGTGCATGACACTACTTTTAAACTAAAGCTGATGTGTTTTGGCATCCAATAAGAGATAAACTTTGCAACACATCCCTGAAGTCTTTTCACACATTACTTCCATTTCAACTTCTCTCTTGTCAATTTCTGCAAACAGCCAGCTGATCTTATCATTGTGCTGAAATGGCTACAATATGTGGCTCCTCAGGGCTTTCATATCCCACTCCTCCTCCTGTCCATGATACCCTAATAGTCAACTCAGCTGGATCTTTCTCCTATCTAAATCAACTTAACACAGTCTCCCACTTGCTACACCTGATTTCTATCTTATTTTTCTCTGGTTGAAGGCTCCCACATGGTTCCACACATTAAATAGGCTCCTCTTTACACAAGTGCAAAGGTCTTAATCCCCAAATGCTTCAGTTGATGTCTCCACTCAAAGGTCTCCAGATCAGAGTAAGTAATGCGGGAATCCCCAGACAGGAAGCGTGCCCCCTTGACCTGGAAACGATCTGGACTCAGCTAGCAGTTTTCCCAAAGCAACTGATTGTGTCCACATGTTGTGAACTACTTGTAATGGTTGTTTTCTTCATCCTATCCAAGGAATGTATGAACCCATGCTGCAATGCCACCACATGCACCCTCAAGGGAGATGCTGTGTGCGCCCATGGACAGTGCTGTGAGGACTGTAGGGTAAGAAGGTTTATGCAGATCTATGTTTGTCTCCAGTGTATTGATTCCCTTTCCATTGCACCTTCCAATTTAAATTATTATTCGATGATAATTGATGAAAAACTGTATTTTTATCATATTTCTAAAGTGTAGTCTGAAGAGATGGCCATTTTTAATTTCCAAACTCAAGTACAAGGCCTGAAACTGTTCTTTCTTTTTGGTATGTTATTAGGAGATTTATAATAGCCCGCCCTTGTATATTATTTTATATTATAAGTAATCTTTTTCCAACTTTGTTTTTTTTTATTTCAGTAGGCAGGTTGTAGTTCAAGGAAAGCTGGTTTGCTTAGAGTTTGCTTCCACCCAGCTATTAGTGGTTTTTGCTTTGATATGGAAATGTGTGTCCTCTTTAAAAAGAAACATTTGTTGAACATTCAACACTTAAACATGGTTCTGGTCAGACCTCCATTTTAACAAAAAATAGTCTATTCCTGTGCTTTGACCTCATGACATGAGACATCCAAAGACCGCAGTACTGTAAAATGTTTTATAGCTGGGGGTCGTTGTGGCTCTGCTCATAGAGCCTCTTCTGTTACCATTTTAGTAGCTCTGTGGGTGGCAATGTTGGTCAGTTCACCTCTGGTCCACAACAAATATCTAAACAGCTAATTAGTCACATTAGTCACAAATGTATGTTTCCCAGATGAATCCCAGTGACCTGTCAGCTACTGCCATGGCACCATGGGTTCACATTTGGGGTTTTTATTAACTGTCTCAACTGTTACGTCATGTAACAGTTCATGTTACTGGTGCGTCATGCACCAGTTACATGAACTTTTTGCAGACATTCATGCCCCTGTCTTGCATTAACTTCTCTAAGCACTGTTGCGTTGATGTATAGCCTTACACCTCAGTGGCAAGACTGTCTACTACCTACTCTATTACCTGCTTATTGCGCAGTGCTATTCACACAAATATTGCACAAGCTTTTGCTAATTTGTTTGTACGATTGCAGTCATGTTTGAATGAAAACAAAAAGGCATCACTTTAACAGATTCATTAATTAGGTAAGATTCTGTGCCTGAAAGGGCTTACTATATTGTACTACATGTGTTTACAGCTCAAACCAGCTGGAACCCTTTGTCGTGAGTCCAGTAACTCCTGTGACCTGCCAGAGTTTTGTACTGGTGCTAACCCTCACTGCCCAGCGAATGTTTATCTGCATGATGGCCACGCCTGTCACAATGTTGAAGGCTACTGCTACAATGGCATCTGCCAGACGCATGAGCAACAATGCATCACACTGTGGGGACCAGGTAAATCGATGACTGTGTATAATCTTATGAAATAGGGGAATCTTTTCTTCATTTTGATGATTGTGTTATCCTTGTTTGTGTTTGTGTACAGGAGCAAAGCCTGCCCCAGAGATCTGCTTTGAGCGAGTCAACTCAGCAGGGGACCCTTACGGGAATTGTGGGAAGGATTCCAAAGGCTCCTTTGCCAAGTGTGATGCGAGGTAAGACTCTCCAGCTGCACTGATGCCGTATAGGTACAGAGAAATTACAAACACAACTGATTAGCTGTTAAGTGGTGCCATTAGCATCATGATTACTTTGTGGAATATGATGCAATCTTCAAAGTTTTCATGGGTGAAAAATATAATTCGAGAAAGATAGGAGCTAATTATGTATTAAGGAAGGATTCATTGATCATTCATGCCATTCTCGTTGCCTAATTGTTCTAAAGATCTTCTCCCTTTGGCTGAATTATGCTCTTTGTTAATTTATGTAATTGCTTTAATGACTGGAGGACTGAAGCGCTGCAGCTCTTAGAAGACTTTAATCTTTCTCTACAGTTACTAATGTTTGTCTGTGATTGACAGGCTGTTATGTTTTATGTTTTACTGCGCATTCTTCAGTGGTTGAGTGCACATGTTCACCACCATTTAAACATTTTTATTATTTTAAATATTGTACATTAATACTGAAGACAGCCAAACTATAAAAGAACACATATGGAATTATGTAGTAAAGTATCCACATTTTGCTTTGCTGACAGCTGTGCACTCTTATAGTATTCTTTCAGTCAGCCTCATGTGGTATTCACCTGGTATGGTTCTCCAACAATCTTAAAGCACTTCTTAGAGGTGTTGAGTACTTGTTGCTGCTTTTCCTTCACTCTCCAGTCCAACTCATCCCATATAACTGGATTTAGATTGGGTGATAGTGGAAGCCATGTCATCTGATGCAGCACTCCATCACTCTACTTCTTGGTCAGATATTTCTTACATAACCTTGGGGTGTGTTGGAGTCATTGTCCTGTTGGAAAATGACAAAATGCTGTTGCAGCCATGCTGGTTCATGCACCCTCACTTTCTCCCCATGGTTCAGTTAGAATCACACATTCAGGAACTGTCCTGAATGTATGTCCTGAATAGTCTAAGACACTATTAGAACAAAAAAAACATAGATTTGGACTCAACAGCCCAAAGAACAATTATATAATTGACTGCCTTTCATTTCCTAAAGTAATGATGGATGTCTTTTCTTCTTTTTATGTAACTGGCTGTTTCTTGGCATAATACTGTATAGTACAGTAGTTGTAGTACCAATAGGGCCATTGCCTCCTTTCATTTGGACAAGACGACTGATGGACTAAAGCACACTAAGAGGGCAAAATGTCAAAGCTTAACTCTTAACAAGGAAGTCTGTGAATTGAAAACCATTCCGGGTGATTACCTTGTGAATCTGAAGGAAAGTATGATAAGTGTGCCAAAGTTAAGTGTAGCTACTTTGGACAATTTAAAATAAAAATAATAACGTATAATCCATATTCTGTGTTATCACATTTTTGACTGCATAATTCTATGTACTGTATATTTTATGCAGGGATGCAAAGTGTGGAAAAATTCAGTGCCAAGGAGGAGCCAACAGGCCAGTGATTGGAACAAATGCTGTTTCCATTGAAACCAACATCCCACTACAAGAAGGAGGTCGTATTCTTTGTCGAGGAACACATGTTTACCTGGGTGACGACATGCCAGACCCTGGACTGGTTCTGGCTGGAACAAAATGTGGAGATGGCATGGTGGGTAATAAGAGAGGATCACTTAATTGTAATATGGGTTATGATTCTATATTATTAAAAGATATGGAATAATAGTGTTTATTCCTGAGTGAGAAAATATGAAAATATCATGTTCAGGTTAGTGTTGTGAAGACTTTTCTTCTTTTATGTGCCGCTCTCAATGTCTCTGTCACCGCACCAGCAACATCAGGGGCTTTTTCAGTGTTTTAGATTGGACTACTTTCTTCCTTCTCTCCAGATGAAGTTTCCATTTATGTTCTCAGTCATACATATATTAACTGCTTGTGAAAGCATTTAATAGGGAATCATATGAGCAGTCTCACCAGCTTCTTCTGCTGTTTGTGTCAGTGAGTTAATACAGCGGGTAAATATTGATATTTAAATCAGATGACACCTGTATAGGTTTTGGATGTTAGCTTTACTACTCAGATCTACGGTAATGCAAAATTTGTGGTACTCTCTGGCCACTTTACTCTGAATATGATACCCGATGATGGTGATGATGATTATTATGATGATACGCAGTGAATCCTCTGGATCTGTGCCTGAGGACTTTAACTATAGCCTTTTTCCTTCCTTAATGGAAATAAATATGCCCACTTGTGCGAGACATGTTGCATTCCCTATAATACTGATATTAACATATAAGGCCCAGATCAGAGTTCATGTCACAAGAGTTTACAGCGTTTTGCTGGCTCCCCCACAGAACACTGTGTTTTCTTCTTAGCTGTTGTAAAAGGCCAGAGCTCTGCCTGCATGTTTGAAATGTGTTTGCCTTGGAGTGAAAAGGTCTTTGTATCCCTTTGAGTATCCTTTGTCTGCAGTCTCCCAAATCATGAGTTAGCTCCACACATCATCTAGAAATGTAAAGGGCCTGAGGGGTTCTGATTTGTTGTTCGGCTCACTCAGGGATTTATTAACTCCTGAATGAGAAACTGAACCAAAACAAGTTTATTTGTCAGTAATTTATGTATTTTCAG
This sequence comes from Helostoma temminkii, assembly GCA_900302695.1. NCBI lineage: Eukaryota > Metazoa > Chordata > Actinopteri > Anabantiformes > Helostomatidae > Helostoma > Helostoma temminkii. The sequence continues at coordinate 32,673 of OMLM01014157.1, read as the reverse complement.
ATCATTTGACATGTGAACATACAGCAGAAATTGGTCAAGCGCACACTACTTATTGATGCAGAGAACATAATATATACAAGATCTTATCAAACAATTTCGTAGAACGGTACAAAATTTTTATTTTAATCTTCATTTAATCTCTACCTTTGTACCTCTTAAACGTGCTTAATGATGCTCTTCCCATTATAGGTGTGCCTGAATCGCCAGTGTCAGAATGTCAGTGTCTTTGGCGTGCACGAGTGCTCTGGGAAGTGCAATGGACGTGGGGTGAGTGCAAAGTACCTATTAGCTCAATATTTACTGTTAAATTATGCACCATAGCCTGGGAAACATTGTTACAAGTTTGTAAGGACTCTGTCTTTATCTATTTAGACACTTTTTGACTTTTAATTGCACATAGTAATAGAGGAACAGTGTATTTACAGTGCAGCCTATGAGATATGGCAACAGCTCATATTCTGTACATCAGTTTTCATTGTGCAGATGAGGTTAAATCAGTCCCAATTAACAGCATCAACTCTTTATGGTCTACTTAAAGTGCTGTGTGTAATTTCTTAACTAAACAGAGAGAGAAGACAGCACTGCAGGAGGCAACCACAGCAATCACTCTGGGGCAGTTTAAAAGTAACACTTCTACCAGGAAATGTTCACCTTTCTCACATATGAATAATTCAGCAGGGTGTGCTTTTATGTTTTATTTACTTTGTTGTTTGGTTCTTTGAATCGCACACTCACCAGGGGCTACACTGGTTTGCACTAAAATCTAATCATCACTGTCAATTATGGCTATTTATTGTGGATATTTATGAGAGGTTGCATACCATGTGAAATCAGAGCTATGATCCTAAAATATCAAATTTTTTCTTATTTTTTCTTATCACAGAACTGACCCAACGCCCATCTAAATTAGCCTGGCTGCAAAAAAAATAATGGAAAATGCTATAGCTGCCAGTAGATTCACTACCGCAGCACTCCAGCAAAAATAATAAAGAAAATTTGAGCTATAGAAAAATGGTTTCCCATTAAAAGTGTGGGCTTGAGCTACATCTTCCCTCCTTCAGAAATATCTGCTAAATCAATTTGTCTGCCATTTTCTCAAACACCTTGCACAGTACGAGACCTGACTGAATGAAGAGTACTACTTTTTTTGAATTCACTGTAGGAGTTTAAAGAATATTGTTTGCCTGTAAGCCAACTTCATTTCTCACTCACTCACTCCTTCACTTTTGGATGTCATGTATTGATTGTATTCAGGGACACTGGGGTCTATATTTCTAACTCATGAATCAAGTGGGAAGCATGTTTTAGCCTGTTCTCGTCTAGTCTATACTTACAGACTCCTTTACAGTCAACGTCATGATTACGTCACAGTGTTAGATGGAGGTAGGTATGTCTAAAAGTTTACCATGGTCACCTTACATTAATCAGACATGGGAAAACTAAGAAGAAAGACATTACAAATTATTTTTTCTTGATTTTCCACGTGTAGTATGTACAGTTTTGTCCTGAGTAGACAGCTACAAATATAAAGCTACATAGTGTTTTTTTACTAACATTGGCTAACAAATGCACCTAGAAGATCACGAGTACAATAATTTAACGTAACATTATTCCTCCACTTACTACAGAGATGATATTTAACATTATACTACATGTGTTCTTCTTCTTGCTGTGTAGCTAACAACAGTTGTCTCCATTTTTTTTACTAGCAGAATCAGTTGGTATTCAATTATATTTCAATTTAGAGCCATTAGTTAGGTGATGTAGTTACAGGCATCTGATGTCTGGCCACAGTAGTTAGGTCATCACTAAGTTAACATGTAACCATTAGGAAATCCAGTCCCCCTGGTTAATATCAATGCTTTTGAATAACTCTCCTGGTCCTAGAGAGTGAGTGACTGTACATGTTTAAATAAAATTGTATTTTGTTCAATGTCAGTGTCAGTAAAAGGGTTTAGTAGCCCCGACCACCAAAGAACATCACAGTGTTAGCTAACTGTAAAGGGCTATATGCTCAACTTAAAAAATAAGCACCATAGGTTAAAACTTATTAGACTGATAAGAAAACACAGAAATAATATCAGAGACTGATGCAGTTACTATATTAAAGGCCCTAAAACCTATTTCAGATGGCCTTCTGAGAAACAAAACAAAACTGAAGGCTATATACCACTTTCCTTGCCCCTCCTTTCTGTACACATTCCTCCTCATAGCCAGTCTCCTGTGCAAATCTACCATTAGCTGTTAGCTTTCTATATGCAAAAGAACGCTGTCTTTTAGGTCTTAGGTCCAGTTTCTGATTTTGTCTGGCATGTGGCTGCAGTATGATTTTCCATTACTTGTTCCTATGTCAGATTGATACTTTGTTGGCTGATGGTGCTGATGTGCAGAAGCAACAACAAATCTTTCTTGAAATCTTTCTGGAATAATGACAAAAGGTCTGTATGTAACCCAGACATATGAAATGGACTACAACTGCTGAGAGACAACATGTTTTCTCCTTTTTTTTTTCCACTTAATTTCTTTAACTTAAAAAGTATTAATTATTCCACCTTTAATATTTCAAGTACATGAGAAAATCCTTTAACATCCTCAATGAATGATTTCATTTACAAATGAGCATACTGCAAATATGATCTGTTCTTTTGTACTTGTCTTTAATATTCATCTTAAGGTCAGCAGGTTATTTTTGATACAGGCTTAGGAACGTGACAGATAATGTTACCATTTCCCTCTCATTTAATTTTCTTTCAGTGTTTGTTCATGTTACATAACATTGCCCTTCATGAACACATCAAACTTGTCCAAACCAAGCCTTCTTCTTAGCTCTCAAGTGCCTCTTAACCCCGTCACCCAGTGCAAAAAAGTGTCTGTCACCTGGAGGCAGAGAAAACACTTGACTGTACGTCTGTGCTAAATGTAAATCCCCCACAGCTGCACAATTCCCTTTGCACCTCGCTCTTCTTGCGCCCTCCTTCCAACTGTCAACTGGACCACTTTACCTCGCAAGGGAATCCTCCTGGATCAGACCTCTGGACTAGAAATTTGAGGCTTTATGAGATGGACTCTCCCCTGCACATGTTTTATCTATTATGTCACACATGCAGACACTCACAGTCAGTGTTTTCTTATGTTGAAAACTAACAGAATGAGTTTATTTATAAAAAATAAACCTTTTTATCTTATAGATAGGCCCTTCAAAAAGGACAATGCATCATTTATATCTGTTTAGCTACAAAGAGTATGAATGTTGAAGTATCAGTGTACCATGTAATATATACTAAAACAAATTTATTTGCAGGTGTGCAACAACAAGAAGAACTGCCACTGTGAAGCACACTGGGCTCCTCCATTCTGCGAGAAAGCAGGCTTTGGTGGGAGCATTGACAGCGGGCCAATGAGACTGGCAGGTAGAGTGGACAATTTAATTCCTATCCTCACTCATGTAGACATAGTGATAACAGCACTAACCCAGAATTAGGCAATAACACAAAGCTGCACCAGCTGCATCTTGTATATCTCATTCATGAAGTGATGTGTGGTCTGGAGAGGAGTATAACTTATAAGAACAACACACCTCCTCTTCTACCCAGCAATACATTAGTCTGGAGTTTTGAAGGGGAAAAAACAAAAAAGGAGAAACAATTAAAGGAGTAAATAAAAGAAATGATGAGACAAACTGTGCTGCTGACCATGGCTTAGCTGTAATGGTCTTTGCATTATGTTCTGTCATTGTTCTGTGCTGTAGATGTGCGTGTGTGTGTATTAATGTGTGTGTTGTCATATGTGGCATCAGCTGACAGTGTGGCCATTACTGTGGCAATCCTGGTTACCCTGCTCTGCCTTCTGGTAGCGACAATACTCATCTTTCTGAAGAGGAAGACTCTGCTGCACCTCCTCTTCACCAATAAGAAGAGCACTTTGGAGAAACTTAGGTGACCTGTCACTCCATTCCACAAAACAAAGCACATCTAGTGAGATGTAACATTTACAGCAAAACAGAAACCTTGAGAAATTTTAATGTGGTACACATAGCTGACTGTAGAAAGCATTTAACATTTTAAAAAGTAATCTGCGTCATCAGGGCTGTGTTTGTATGATTTTATCATGTTCGATTGACAGTGACCTGGCAATACAAACATACCCCCCTCAGTCTGTTATCACATTTAAACTAAAATGCGTCCAAACTTTGAATGATGCACAGAAATGCATAATCTCTTTCCAGGCCTTCTTCAAACCACTGAAAAGAGCAAGGACACATGTACATAAATCTGACATTTGAAATAACCCAAACTTTTCCAGTGTTGGCAGAACATTGTGTGTTCATGTGAAACCTCATAATTCACTGTGAGAAACTGATTAAGAAAATGCTTGTATTTGTGCTCATAGATCCGTGGAGTCCAACAGGCCAACGAGCCCCATCAGGACTCAGTCTACTTACAAGCCCACACCTCAGCGCAGACCTCCACCCAAACCCTCTGGAGCCAGCATGTATAAGGTGAGACACTCCCTACAATCTGTGTATAACTGCATCTGTCAAACATCTTTGCAGATGGTTTATATGACTGTGTATGTGCTGTACTTTCATATACACCTTTAAATTTGCTGTACTTTTGTGTTTGTGCGCTACAGTAATTTCTGTCACATGTCACTTGATCTGCTTTATTTTGGAATACTCTATTAGAGCCCCTCACCAACCCTTTGTCATTCCTTTAGATGACAAAACAAGATGACAGGAAGTCGAGTAATTGATTCAGACTCTCTTGAAAAAAAATGAATCACGGTGCTGTTGTTGACAGGAGGCGGTGAAACTCAAATTGAGAAATTGCTTACATTTAAATGAGCCCTTTCAATAACTGTTTGGGATTAAATTATTTTTTTCACATGAATCAGTTGATTCAGAGTTACTTCATTCCGACAGAGGAAGATAATAGGTTTAGTATTTGTTGGAAATCAGAAGCACACAAGGAGATTACTTATCATTTATATGTTTATGACAAACTACAGTATGTAGGTACCTGAATTTATATGCAGTATGTGTATATGGATTTGATCTTTGTTTGTACTGTTGTACACCCGCAGCAACTGTGGATAAGTAGTATTGTAATTGAGTTTAGAAATCAGTACATTTATATTTAGTAGTGCAAAGTAAGTGACTGGTTGAAACACTCTTATAGTGACAACTTCAACCCATCACTGATGTCCAGATGTCACTGGTATCACAGCTGCTTCTCTATAACACATCAGCATTGTCTATGTGTGTGATACTGGTTTATTCTGTGTAGGGATAACATCTGGTCAGAACATGTGGCGAGACTCAGTTTTAACAATGAAATTAAATAACAGCTATGTTGCTTTCCAGTTTTATGACCAACTCTGACATCAGCTCTTTCACACTAATGAGAACTTTATGACTGAAGTGACTTTTTACTTTTTATGCCTGAAATACTCTTTAATATGTCAGGTGAAAGCTTTGCTGTAATCATTACACAAGGCGAGAGCCGCAACTAATGACTGTTATGATGATAATTGATTGTGCTGATTATGTTTTCATTTAATTTATAAGATGCCAGGAATTCTTGATTATGCTTAAAATTATTTCCGAAAGTCTTCAAATTACATTCAGGTCTTCATGGGTCTAAAATACAGCAGAACACCTGTATTTTAAGACAATGAGCAGCAGAGTTCAAAAAGTGCTTGGATTCACTTGGATATTATCATTTGAGCTGCTTCAGTTCAATATCCTGATGTTCCTGCCAGTTCATTGTTGTGACTTACTGGTACACTTGAACTGAACAGAGCCATCAGACAAAGATCTATGTACTACTGCCATGAGTGACAACACATAACTGATGGAGTTACTGAAAATAACTTCCTTTCATCCTCTTTGCAGCCATCTCTCCTGAGCGCGGAGCCACTTCTCCCTCCACACAACTTCCACTCTCACAGCTTACGCAGACTTCCTCTCTACCAGCCCTTGCACATTAGCCAGCCGATGCCCGTGTCTCTGAGTGTTGGCCTGCCCACCCTGCCTCTCCTCCCAGCCCACCACAGGGTCTTACCCGCCCACACGTCCCTCTCACCACCTCGAGTGCCACCTTTTCTCAGTCTGCCTCGCCAGCAGTCATCCTACAGAGTAGACCAGGTTTGTTCGCAATAATGTTGATTTTTATTGTTTACTTTAAAACACACTTTATGATGACTTGCTACATTCTGCAAGCTTTGCAGCTTTTTCTTGGATATAAATTGATTTGTAGTAGTAGCAGTAGTAGTTCGGAGTGAAATCTTTACTTGTGGACCATAACTTTAATGGATATATGGTATAGCCCATTAATATTTTAATACACTATACTCCTGACACTCCTTAGGTTTACACATCATTCTGCAGTATGTCAAGTTTCATTTAATTCTATAAACTGTGAAAATTTACTCAAAATAGGTCACAGAGAAAATAAGGTGTAGCTTTGTCTGACAAAGTTGTAATTTCATTAGTTCTTTAAGATTTCTTGGTGGTGTTAAAGACAATTAAAGGTATTCTTGAGTTTTCAGTCATATGACATGTTCTTCCTCAGCAGAACTTTTCTATCAATTTTGTAATTTGTAAATTCAATTTTTTTTAAACCTCTCATGCATCTCACAAAGTTCATTCATGACTGTGGAAACAGTCGCTGACAAAACAATCTCACCACTAATTCTAATTTTGTCAACTGTTTTCAGTGTGAAGGAGATGTGCTGTCAGGAAATCAGACTAACAACACACAAAAATGATTAGTTAAGTGTGTTTGCTATTTGTCAGATGACTCTGCTAATGCTGCATTATCACATGACAACTTGTAATATATAAAGCAAAAGAAATGCTCACTGTGATGAATTATGTATAAATTAAAATCTATGATTTTTACAACACATTGATATTAACAGAAACCAGTGGAATGGAATAGAAGGTCTGATGCTCAGCGTCAATGTAAAATATATGCAAATTGTAGTTAATGACCTAAAACAGTCATCTGTATGGTCATTTAAAAGGCTGTAGCAAAGTGCTGGATACTAGAACTCATTGCATTTCTGCACTGCGGTCGGTTTGTGTGCCCACATATCGACAACAAAATTCAATCTGTTTCTCTCCCAGTGACCTACCTCCTGAGTAAGGCTCTGCTTTCTGCTGAGCCAGCATTATTGGATTCAGTGGAGATAGTAAATCCATCTGTCTGTTTCGGTGGTGGATCCAAATCCTGGTCTGTTCATGTACAAGCGTAGGAAGGGAACCTGTCCTGGATGTCTGCAGTATGTGAGTGACAGCAGGGTGCAAGGAAAATTGGCAGATGTGCGCTGCTTTAAAAAAGAGGACATTAACTTTATGATATGATGCTTTTTCTCTGTTGGATAAAGAGCAGAACATAATCGCAGATGTGAAGAAAGCATGAAGGACTTAGAGGTAGGAATTTAGATATCCAATTTTTATACCTCCAAGGTTAAACATCAAGGTGAGCACCAGCAGTGCTGGACAGTAACTTTTACTCCAGCACTATACTAAAGTGCACTTTTGAGATCGTATTTGTAGTTGTATACTTCCTCCACTACATTTGGGTGGAAAATCATGTAAGCTTCTTTTTACTCCACTACATTTCTTTAAAGCTCTAGTTATTTCATATAACACATATTTCACATAAAACACATATGATACTCTGATAAAAAAAAAACATTGTAAAAGATTAAACTAGTCGTTCACAACATTTTAGGCATCACATGAATCATTGTCTAGATGGTGCCTCTCAACACATTTCAGATGTGCAGGATTTTCTTCTAAACATCTCAGATGGTTTTACTTAAACTGTTGTTTCAGGTCAGGCCAAAAATAAAAAAATTGTTTTGTAGCATAACTTTTTTCAGTCCATCAGATTTTTTTTGTGACTCTGGATATTGTCCAGATTATCTCAACACAAATATACCTAAAGAAGTTAAATGTAGCATCACCTCTACCAGCTACAACAGTAAAAGTCCACTTACACCTCAGTGAACGCCTCTCGCCCACATGATAGCTGGGATATGCCCACGACCCCCTACGGGGATGAAGCAGTTCAGCAAATGGATGGATGGATTTAGGACTTTTAATTGAGTGTTTTTACATTTTTGGATTGTTACTTAAGTGAAGAATCTGGGAAACTGGCATCATATCCAGTAATGTCTGGTTTTGTGGTGCCCAGCATATCACCTTTGATTAATATGAACGTGTGCCAACTAAACATGCACTTTGGCTGAAAGGCCACTGCTTGCTTTATAAATAGGCTGCTCTGTGGCCTGCCAAAACAATGAAACACTGTTACCTGTTAATATCTACCAGCTCATTTTGCTCTAATGAAACAGATGGAGCGAGTACATCCAGCACATGTAGGTCAGAGAGGATTCAGTCAAGATGTAATAAACCTGCAAGGACATACAGGACGTCAGTCCTCGTCAACAAAGTGTATTACAAGAACATTGTAATACAACCTCCTCTGTCGTCTGTGTTAAAATGTCCTATTTTAAAAGTCTGTTTCACAAGCTTTGTTGTGCCTGTATGCAGACTGCACCCCATTAATGTTGATGTGCTTGCCGGGGAATAAACAATGAGCTGAGAATGTTCACAAACAGACCTGCTTGTTATCCGCCGAAGGAAAATACATATATGATACCTGTAGTCATATAAATGTGATGCAAATAAGCCTTGTTCAGATGCACTGCAAAACAGACTGCAGCAATACTTGCTGAGGAGTGAAAACCATGCATTTCCAGATGTCATCTTTTGAGGAACTTAGAAAAATAGCTTTGTTTTTGGCCAGACGACCACACATTTTTCAGTTCCTCCAGTGGATTTTGAAAGGTGCTCGTAAGCCCAAGGCTCGTAGATCTTCCTCGGGCCACAGAGGACAGTGCAATCCTTCATTTTGAATTAAGACATGTGAACACCACCAAGACTCCAGTTACAATGTGCAGTTTTCTGCCAAGAGCAGCGTCAGAATACACATGAGACTTGGATTAGTCTTGCATTTGAGTGGATGCATCTGGCCATTTACATCTATGTTTTCCTCTGTGCACTCATTTGAAAAACAGCCTGATTTTGCTTGCTTCTGGAAAAGATGTTCTTTTTCACTGAAGCTAAACCATCCATAACTTACACACATAGGAGATGGTCAAAAGTTGAATTCATATTAACAATTCACAGAGGGTGGTACGCTGTATGTGGAAGTCTGTAAATTGCTATTAGTTTCACTGAATATTCATACAGATTTTTCACAGAAATCCCCTGCTGGGTATGTTTTATTACCCTAAACTCAGTAAGAGGGACTGTGATGCAGATTCAGAGTAACACAGTCCTGATTTGGCAGAGCTCAGTCTTGTCAAAGTATCCTACTATTTCAACCTCTGTGGGGCATCTTCTTTCCTATCTTTCCTGTGTATATTTCAAGTTTTGCTGTGCAGAAGGTTTTTCTGTTGTTGCCTGCTTTTGTACATCTTAGTAGTTGGAAATGCATATATAATAACATAAATAATTGTTGTTTCATTGACTTTTCACTGACGGCAAGTAGGAATCTAATAGGCATTTGTAATAATCAACTAAATATTTAACAACATCAGTTTTTAAGTGACAGTGACAAAACATTTCATCTTCTTACTACTCAGATGTAGATCATTACTGATTTTCTCAGTGCTCTACAATAATTAATTGCATATCTTGTGAAAATTCTGCTGGGGATTTCACCTGTTTTCTGACATTTCGTGGCCCAAAATGATTAATTGATTGCGAAACTGAACAGCAGATTAATCAGTAATGAAAATGATTACACGTTGCGGCCCTATTTACATTTAAACCTGCAACACACTAATATGCTCTACAACCAAAACTGTGTGGACACCTGAACTTCTTAACACTGTGTCCACATCTGATTATTGAAACTATAACTGCTAAAGCAACTTCTGCTCATCTGGAGCATGATTTTGGGACCTGGCTGCAAGGATTTGATCCCTTTTACTGTATCCATAAGAGCTTCACTTATGCAAGGCAAAATCAAGGCTTCACACAAGGTGATAGATAGGGTTTTGGTCAGGTCAGTCAAGTTGTCACACACCAAACTGTAAAAAGCATTTTTGACTACTGTTGTTTTAAATATAATTGTATCCTGTAATATAGCAGGATTTTTTTTAATTAGAACCAAGGGACCCAGATTATGAAAAAGAATCATATGTAGATGGGGGGTATCCACATACTTTTGTCCACAACAATAATGCAACCATAGAAGAAAGAAACACATAAATAATATAACAGGATAATAGCCCATCTTTGGTTAGGTTATTTTGTTACCTACGTATTTTGGTAAATATTGGCTTCATGCAAAGTTCTGCTGAGGTGAAACTTGTTGTGTTTGAGTCCTCTGAGTCACACAGCAGCGAACACTCTCTGTATGTTGATGTGGCAAACTCAGCCATGTCTTGACCACACTCATGAATGTTTTAAACCTTCCAGCTCTCTAAGTCTTATCCATGCATGATGTGCAAAACTTGTTTTCCTTCTGTGTCCATATTACTCTCAGTTTGTCTATATTCCTCTGAGTGTGTGTTGTGGCGTGGGTGTGTGGAGGTTTGTGCATATACTGAAGTCCATGCATGTGTGGACGTAGCCGAGCATCTGGTAGCAGATGTTTATCACTGCCTCGCCTCCTCGCTGTAGATTAGTAACACATGATGGCACCTTGTTCAGATAACCCTCTACACTCACACAGCTCAGCTACTGAGGTGGTGGAGACGCACACGAGGACTCATGTTAGCTGTAGGAATTCAGAGAAGATGCTGATAACACACTGCCCTCTAGTGAAATGTGTCTGCTTTTGTCTCCTGGTAGCTTTAATGCAGCGAACCCATATTCACCATGTTATATTAATCAGGTTTCCATTAACTGCGTCTCAAGATAAATTATGTGCTTCATGGCTCTCAGTTCTAAGCTCAGCTCTCAGCTCTCAAATTACCATCAGTATATTGAGCATGTTGATCTGATGGTCTGATTTTGAGGTTTTGTCTTCTTCTACAGGACTTTGAGAAGCCCAGTCCTCCACAGAAACCCCTGCCTGCAGACCCACGAGGGAGGAGCTCTCGGTTCGGTCACAGTGCCACAGCAACAGGAGTCCATATCCCAGGAAATGGACCTCTACCCATACCTATACCCACTGTGCCCAGGCCTCCGCCCTCCATCCCTCTACCCAGCAGGTTAGTCACTTGTCAGGAATCATGTCTTTGGATTCCATTTTCATGGAATAAACAACATTGCTGGCTTCTTCGATCAGTTAAAGTGACCTTTTTTGTCATTCAGAAATGGATGTTCATCACATAAAGGGATGGTAAGGGATGAAGGAGCCACAACTTGAGCATGGAAGTGGTGGCACTGTGGCAAAGTAGTGACATTACTGAGGAAAAATAAGTGTCTTCTGTTCTGTCACAGGCTGCGTCATGGATTTAAAGCTATGTTTCCATTGTTGGTCACCTTCAGTTTAGTTTTAGTTCAGTTTACTTTTAGACTGATCTAAGAAAAACACTGTAGTGTCTCCTGGAACAAGATGTTTATGTTGCTCTATGCTTTACTAGAATCCAGTTGTTCACATGTTGCTGAATGGGATCACACAGTTAAGTAGTATTTTGTCTTTGCTGTCATAATGACATCATGTAAGCATGTTTGTGTTTCCATTTCAGACCTGTGCCGGTGTTACCCTACAGACCACCGAAAACTCAATAGGACTGCCGAGCTTTTGACATCATGGACGAGTGGATCTCCTACCAGCAGATGGAGATTTTCTTGATTTGCACTAATTACAGAGACTCTAAGACCTTTCGGACAGTTGAAAGTGTCACGGAGTTTCAAGTGAAAGGGGGCTAACATCACACCACAGTGCTTCACCTCTAAAAGGTGCTTTGTTGTCCTCGCTCAGGTACCAATGAACTGTTTAATGAACTGTTCATCTATTTAACTATTTAACGTCAGTATTGTCAGTTTGTCCACAGAGCACTCCGATCTAGAGTGATTTTCCCCACAGAAAATGTCAGAAAAGAAAGAAACATGGTGTCATTTAGGGTGTTTGTTTTACATTCTTTGATGATTTCTGAAAATTATTTATTAAGTTTTCTGAAATATACTGGTCTTTATAACCAGTGAAGTTGCTTGAATCATAGTATCACAAAAACACGTTTTTTGTGGGACTTTAACAAGGATAAAAGGAAATGGAGCACAACCCAGCAAGTTGGGCCACCGGACAATGTTGTTTATTTAGTCTTTCATATTTTTATGAAGTATTCAATACCAAATACATCTTTTATATCCATGCCAAGAGTTTTGTAGATGTATTATCTCAAAGCCAGACTGGAATAGCTGAAGACTCAAAAGCATTTTATTGTGGGATAAATATGATTAGCTCATTTTAATCTCTCCCTCTCAAGCTCCATTATTTCCTTATAAGTCCTCTTTTGCTGTAAAGTATAAACAGGAAAAGTACTTTTCACACATTTTTCAGCTGGCTCTGACACACAGCTTGGGGCATGTGTTGGACGCTCAGCATGTTCTCCTAATGTTGGCAAACGGTGCCGATCCTCAGCAGATTTGACAGGTTGATTGTGTTCCAGAGAATTACACCAACACCAAGAAATTTAACATTAACTCTGGTGTTTGTATGTTTAACATTAACGGTCACTTTGTCCCTGAGTGTTCAAGCCAGGCGGAATGACTTCAGCGCTGTGAACTTTCTGAGCCTCTCTCCAACCGTGTCCAACAAGATGTGTTATCATAACTGTCTTTTTGTTTGATAAGATTTTTTGCCTTTATAATGTTTGGATTTTATTATTGCATTCACAGCATTGTTCATTACGTTGTGAGCTTGGCATTCCACTTTGAGTTGGGCACTTTCCTTGATGTTATTATTTGTTTACTTGCTGTTATACACGGGGGGACTGTTAAATACTTCATAGCTCTTCTTTTATCCTGTGTCAGTGTTCACTTTGGATCATGCATTTTGTATTTGCAGTGTATCCAGATGCAATGCCTCTCCTCTCACCACTGCAGGATAATTGAAATTAGTAAAATCCTGCACTCCTGCTTTGCATTCATGTGCATAAGAGTGCAAGTAAAGCTTTTCTAATTTGGAGGTATGTGATGTATTCAATGGTCAGAGTAACTGCTCTCTGCTGGACAATATTTGCTAGTGCCGTGTGGGTTACTTGTTAAATGTTTATGCCATTTGTAAATAGTAAATGTAATGTGTTTACTGTTTCAAAGCCATTGTAAAGTGTAAATATTGTCAGTTATCATGTAGTTTTTTTCTTTCTTTTTGATACAAGTTTTGAGGCTGTGCCCCATCCACACTTATATGGTGAAAAACAATTTTGAAAATTTTAACCCTTACCTGTTAGGTCAGAGACAAATGTTTCAGGATATCACTTAAACTGAGAGATTTTATTGATGAAATCTGAGCCAAATAAAAGTTTCTTCATGACTATTTATAAATTGTTGTTTTCACTTTTTACAATCAAACTAGTTAAACAAGCGTTCATAAGGTAAAACAATCTGAAATATAAACTAAACTGGTTAATTTGGGGTTTTTTTTCTCAGAGAGGAAGGGATCAAAGGACTAACTTAGAAATATTTGTATTGTAAAGCAGATACATGTGCATCACAGTACTAACACAGAAAAATAAAAAACAGCTCACAAGAAAGAAAACCTCCAAACTGAGATGCCTTGCTCACCCTTTCCTCCACTAAGCAGCAATTAATAAACAGCAATTCTGTGTTTGAAAATGATACAAAAATAAATATGTCAAGAGGAAAAATCTGTTATTTACTGTATGAAAGCGTTACACCATCCTATTCCTCCTCTGCTGGTTGTTCAACACTGCCACCTGTCAAGTAACTTTGGTCATTACAAAATTGAAGCACTTCCTCCCTGCAGATTTGTCTTGGGGATTTAAGGATCAGCTCAGACTATTATCAGGAGGGAAAACATTTTTTTTTAAATCTGACAATGAAACTCTCTTGACTAATCACTTGACTGTTTTTGCTCATTAAACTAGATAGTAGTCATAGATTATAATTATTGTATGTTTTATATCTAAAAGAGACGTCCTTTAAAGGTCTAGACTGTACTGTGTATCCACTGGCCCAAGTTTGAAATGTAATTTTATTGCTGTTTCCAGAGGTTATTTTTTCTTTTTTATCTTGTAGAAAAAATGCTTGTAATTTAGCAAATCAAACACCAGCTTATAATTAATTGTGCTTTGTACAGTTTGTGGCCTTTGCATGTGAGCGATTTCTCATTGTAAACACCAGAACTGACTGAGACAGACTGTACAGATAATATGTCTGTTCTCACACCAGTGTATGTGGTACTTTTGTGACTATATAATGTGAGTTTCAGTTTCAGACTATGGAAGTGAGAATATTTCAGCGTAACAGGCCAGTAAGGGACCAGAGAATGGATCATGTCAGTGCGTGTCCTCACAAAGATACAATAGTGGGTGCGTGTGTGTGTGTGTGTGTGTGTGTGTGTGTGTGTGTGTGTGTGTGTGTGTGTGTGTGTCTATGAGGGCAAGAGAGAAGGGAGCAAGCACAGTAGTTTTAAAAGCAAAAAAAAATAAGCCCCCACTTCAGCAGGTATACAGC
>OMLM01014157.1:0-12509 GCA_900302695.1 Helostoma temminkii | reverse complement strand
TCTCCCCCGCTAGGTTTATTCTGATGGCACCACAATATTTTTTCTACAATCTACCACAAAGTGAGAGCAAAGACATCCTTCAAAACCTTTTGAACCATGGAAATGCTCAGTGCAGAGAGGAGAAACCTTCAACCTCACCAGAGGAACCCCAGGAAGACCAAACCTACGATCGCTGTACCATACAGTGACTCACTGTTCCCAATGGTGGTGATGAAATAACCAGAAAGAACTGCTGCATTATATTGTACAGAAACACACTGGATCATTGTATATTTTAATTTTAGTTTCGTAGGTTTCATCTGTGCCCCTTATGTCAATTTTGTCACAATATCATGATCTGTATTTATCTTTAATGAAATAGACAAAGTACACACGTTTATGAAAACAGGAGAAATAAAAACAAAACAAAATTAATATTCTTGTTCTTTAAAATCTAATTTGTTTTTCTACTTTTTGTACAATTTATATACACACAGTCCCTGCTGAAGTTTTCCATTCTTTTTGTTTAATTCTATTGCTCCACATAACAATCGTCCTTTTCACACCAGTTACCTTCAGTAACTGTCCAACAGTCAGTCACCCGCAGTACAGAGGGTCCAGTTTGATTAATGAGGTGCAGGGACAGTTTGGACCTGGCTGCAGCTCCATCTGTTGCGGATACAGTTCAGTAACAGTGGGGTGACCCAGTTCACTGACACCGTATTAAAAACATCATGTCCTCTCTTCGGTGACACAGACCAATCCCAGAACCCACAGTGTTATCAAACCTACTTAAAATCTCTTACTATAATTTGCCATTTTCAAGGCAAACTAGCTGCAAAACACATGTTTTGAGATAACATAATAGTATAAAGACAGGCAAATACAGATCATATATAACTGTACTTGTTCTCCAAAGATCTGATTAAAATACATCAGAGGAAGATTTAGAAAACAAACTCACAGAAATACAGGATCCAAAACTTAAAAATAATAATTTTTATTTTGATATCACAGCAAAATATTGTGATATAAACTCACATTTATACAAGCAACAATGTGAACAAACTAGTGTTTGGGTTTGCACTACATGTTGCCAAACTATTGCACACTGTTATTTTGAAAAGCAAATAACACATTGGGGGTTACTTGACTTTGCCAGACCCCTCATTTACAGGACTACTGGTACTGACAATCAAAAACACCATTTATATTCAAATCTATTATTTTTCTGAGCTTTTGCTCAAATTTTGCAGTATTTTTGAAATGTTTTATATTTATTTGTAGAAAATGAGAAAACCTAGGTGGATGTTTGGTACAGTCAGCAACAAATCTTACATGGAGGAGCTTTATACATATGTATATGACCTATAACTGCTCAAGCAGCAGGTCATTTAAAAATACTCTGATACAAATATTTTCACAAAAATGTACAATTCAAACCCTGTAATGCAAATGTTTGAAAAAGTGGGCTTTATTTTAAAGGCGCAGGAGGTGAATTTAGCTTTGAATTAAAGAATAAATTTTTTTTTTTTTTTTTTAATCACAGCACTTGTGAGAAGACAGTTGTCAAGTCTTCCCCAAAATGAGGCTTGGATGTCTGGTGATGTGCAGAGAACAGAGCCAGAGTCTTTTTTGTTATCGTTTATGTAATTATCATGAATTTGTACCTGCATCATTGCTTTCTGTTTGTGTGTTCAGCTGCAGGAGCTCCATGTAGAGCTTGACTCGGCTGAGGAGAGGTGCATTTTTCTCAGCCCGCAGCAGCCTGGAGTAGATGTTCTTGTAGGTTTTTAACAGCTCCTCGTCCTTTTTGCTGTAATAAACATGTCAGATGTGAGCAGTGGAAAATTTGAAGAGAATTATATAAACGTACAGCAAAGATTTTTACTCTAGATTCTCACCTTGGTTTCCTTTTCACTGTTGTCATTAGTTTGATGATCTGCAGCAGCAGGAAGGAGAAACTTGGCTCAAACACACCAATTAACTTCATCACTTCTTCGAGGTTCAGACCTGACGTGAGGTCAGTGGCCACGTCGGAAGATTGTGCTGATTCTGCATGGTCTGGTCCACTCAACTACAAAATAAGAAGGGAAAGCTAAAGCTATGTGTGTGTGACCAAGAAAGGGAAACTGAGCAATACTCTGCAAAGACGAATAAGCCTGAGAGAGCATTCTCATTTGTTATTATGAAATGTACCTCTATCTGCTCTTCCTGCAGCTCTTTGTGTATCAGCTGGAAGGCATGGTAAGTGTCTCTCATGATCTCGAGAGCTCCAGTCAGGCTCTTCAGCTTTGCGACACTGCTGCTCTGACCTGTGGAAGTACAATATAAACCGTAACTATGAGAGGCCATTGACAGAACTGCCATTATGTTCTACAATTCAATCCTTCACTTCTGACAAAACATAACTGACCCATCGTGACATCATTCAACATGATGAATAGTTACTCACCTCCCATAGTAAATTCTGCAAAGGCCACCCTTTCCAGAATTGTGCGCAGCAGCTCACAGGGTGCATCTTTGAGGCTAATGAATAAAGTGATAGCTCTGCTATAGTGAAGCTCTGCCAAGCTCCGATGCTGCTTCCTTAAGTGTTCATCTCCGACCTGTCACACAATTGGTGCCAGAACAACAGAAATCCTTAAGATTTTTTTTTAATATAAAAAAGAAAACTTGTAGGGAGAGAAAATGATTTTATAATGTTGCATCATTACACAGGACTGCATACTTGGTTGCGGAAGCAGCTGTGGTACATAGAGGCCAGGCGGTGGTGGATGGTGGCGGCTCTGTACTGGTACAGTGGCTGACGAGCCGACTCAGTCTGCAAGTCACAGTACTTCAGGGACTTCATCATTGCGTCAGTCACTTCACGCTCAATCTGAAAAAACACATACATGGATGGATGATTTAAATGTAGATCATCAGTTAGCTTAACAATTTCTATTTGTCAGACATGGTCTTTCTAGAAGACTGTGACGGTATCTGGTCCCACCTGCTCCTGGGCTTTTCTGGACAACGGAGCGTAGTCCTGCAGAAGTGTGGCCAGGGTGAAATAAGTAGTGGACAGCTCCCAGTTGACACTGTCCCACACCGCTGGGTGGTTCTCTCGGCAGGCCAGTGACTTCATAGCCCGCAAGTAGTAATCTATGGCCTGGGGCAAAAATTAGATGAAACATTTCTAAATTTAAGAGTATGATACAGAAGGGTAGTAATATGGATAAAAACATAGAGATTAACAAGATTCAGAAGGAACTTATAGTTTTATGTTGTTTCAGTGTGTGAATGCTCAGTGAGACTTTAAGAGATTTAAGAACTGAATGGGTTTGACATGGCACCTTGTTGTAGTAGAGGGCCTCTTCAGGTGAAAACTCCCCTCTGCCCTGGTCAACTGAGATGGCACAGTGGGCTTGAGCACAAATTCTCATCAGCCTGCCAGTATTACACAGCAGCAAGGCTGTGTTGGTGCTGTCCCCAATGGCTTCGAAGTCCTTCATGCCGTTTTCAAAAAAAGCAAAACTCTTTTTCCACATCTCCTGCTCTGCTGTGGACACTGACTTCTTTACTGGAAGGGCAGAAGGGGAAGGTCAGTTAGACACACCAACTTGGACAAATAGACAGACAGAAACAACAGTAAGATCATTTTTATAATCTGTATAACTGATCCACTGCTTTTTTTACTGATTTACTGATGCTTTATGTCAAGTCTCACAGTGCAAACTATTAGAGTTTTAAAGCTGTGAAGAAAATGTAGTTAAACAAAATACCTATTATTATTATTATCTCATTTTTGTGCTGTAAAATTATACTCATTATTACAGCGGTTATCCAATGTACCTTCATTCTCAGTCTGCATGGCTGCAGCCTGGTTCATATAGTAGACTCCCATCTCGTTACGGATGTTTCCCAGTCTTTTGCGCACCTGAGCCAGCTGATCTGAGACTTGATCTTTCAAAGCCTCAGAGACAAGAAGTTCATATGCTGCTTCGTAGCATTTGCTGCTAACAAACAGCTGGTATTCTGGGTCCATGGCCAAGTCTGTTGCCATGCTGAAGGCTAGAGGATATAGAGCAAAACGATCACACAAGACATATAGAAAGCACTACAAGTGTTTTTAAATACTTGTTACGACCTTCTGTCATGACTCAGTTTGTGTGCTGTGATATATTGTGCTTTATCTCTGTGTGCTTCTATGAGTATGTGTGGCTCTGTGAAATATAGGTGAGTGATTTTGATTGGATGATGAACGTGAATGCGTGTCCATTTCCCAGGAGCTCAGTGGTTGCAGTCTCAAAGACTGGTTGCAGTGTTAAAGATTAGCTTCTACCAGCTCCAGTGGGCTTTCCCTCTTCACTGCTACCAGACTCCCAGTCAACACACAGATCTACCTTGTTACCCACCATGTTGTAAATAGCATCTTCTCTGAGATTTGGGAATCATTGTAGGGGTGGGGTTATCCATTTTTGTTTGATTTGTTTTTCTCCTGTTTAAAGGTACAAGTTTAGTTAAGTTTTCTTTTTTTTCCTAGTTAGGTAAAATTAGGTTTGATTTACTTAGCTTTGTTTTGATTGTTTTTTTGCTGGACCCACCCTGAAGTTATTCCTCGTAAGTAAGAAAAAACTGTCTTTAAAAAAATTAATTTTTAATTATGGTTGAAGGAAGTCTCATTTCAGGTTGCATCTAGGTTTCCCCTAAGTCGGAATATAACATACTCCTTGGCTGTTACATCAGGTATGAAAGGTGCCTTTAGTGACTAACCCTGGCAGCTGCTCTCTCTGTGCAGGCTGTGCAGGATCTCCTGGTCCTCTTTGGTCTGGTAGCTGTATTCCTCCAGGTAAGCTGCCCTGTTGCTGGCATTCTGTGCCAACATCAGCTGGATGTCTCCACACAAAGACAAACACTGGCTGTGAAACAGCAGTACCTGCGGGTGCTGTGTACCACTCACCGAGCAAAAGGCATCTGAAGGAAAGAAGCAGGGCAAACAGAAGTAAATGTGGTATTCAACTGCTCCCAAAATGTTTTAATTAATTAGGATTAAGATTAAAATGTATGTATAGTAGTTTTAGGTTCTATATGTATTGTAAACAGAATGTGTCAAATGTTTAATGGGAAGTTGTTTTTAAATTATTGCCTTTTGATGTAATTACAAAATGATACGGCTGTACGACAACTACAGTCATATTTTCTTAGTGTTTCTGGTGAGTTAATAACCTTACCGTAGCACTGCAGGGAGAGCTTGATGTAGCGCAGGGCACGTCCGTATTTCAACAAGTTAGTGGCTGCATCAGATAGGACATAGTAGGCCTTGGAGGCTTTGAGGAAGAGCTGCATCTTAAGACGATGCTGCCATGAGCCAGGGATCATCCCCGAGCGTGTCGGGTGTTTCTGGTCCGCCTGCACAGGTCCCGCTGTTAAAACACACACACACACACACACACACACACACACACACGTTGGAAGACCAGAAGCAAGACACGGGCAAGGTTGTAAGAAGAAAAGTGCCCTGGTGCTTAGAGATGTACGAAAATATTGACAATATTGAATATTGCAATATTATGTTTAGTGATACTGTATTCATTCTCAAAAAAGCTGTATTAATTTTCAATTAAAAGTTTACATGCAAAGATTTGTGGCAGACAACAGTTTATTTTTTGTTTAATCTAAATAGATGTTCTCATTACAAATTTTTATAACTTTTCTAAACACATTTATAAAATTGCAATATATCACCTTGCTTGCAGCATTGAAAAATATTGAATTGTGACCACTGTATTATAATACATATCGTTTCCATATTTGTGCCATTACACAGCCCTACTGGTGCTCAAGTCATTCAGAAACATTGTGTCCTTTGTAAGAAAACCCAATTAAACAGAGTGCATGCCTTAATGCTTACATATTTCCTGTGTTATTATGATATTATGTTATTATGCTTTGAAATCAGGAGCAGACTAACCTCTTTCAAGAAGAAGGGATATGCCTTTCTCAGCAGCACAGGCTCCCATTGCATTTCTGTCCTCATATTGAAGAGGAATGGGTATATTAGGGTCTGCAGCTGGGAGATCACTCTCCTTTTTAATACTGCCATCCACTGCCTTCAGGCCCTGTGTAGTGTAGTGCAGCAATTATTAATTGTTGGTTTCTTGGGACACAACATATAATTAGTATTGCAAGCATCATGCCGAGACTTACTTTTAGTACATAGCTCAGAACGTGTCTGCATCTTTCCTCTTTGTCTTGAGATACAGGGAAAGCACAACTTGGCTACAGAGATAAAAAAAAAACAGGGAAGATTATGTTTTTGTCTTTAACAACACATTTACCAATGTACTCCACTGTTCAGGTCAGTGAAGATGAGAATGCAGAAAAACCATGTAGAGTAGCACTCACTCTGATCTGGTAAGTAGATTTGTATTTCTCGGGGACTGACAGCTCCCCTACAGAGCGGATCACAGCTACAGCTTTGCTGTCATCTTGTGGGCTGGAGCAGTTAGTGTAGGAGCCATTTTCATCATCCTCTGTCAGATCCTCCTCTTCCTCCTCGTCTTCGTCGCTATAGCTGTCCTCTGAACCACCAGCCCGGAGTGACTCCTCTCCATCTTCTTCGGGAGGCTCGTCTAGTTGGAACAGCTCTGACAGCATGTAGTGGGCTGATGCAATGATCTGAACAGACGGGAGATGGAGAAGATCAGCAATTAATAAAATCCAATCAAATCTAAAATAACGCTTGGATTTAAGTAGTGACACTTTTTAGCTTCTTTTTTACTAAAATAATCAGGATGATCACTAATTTGGTACTTGGGTACAAATTTTATACCCAGTAATGACTTTATCTTGGAACAGTTCAGGAATTTTGTTGCACACAACATCCTCTTGTACGTACGCAAGTTCTATCACTGACCAATTTATTCTTACCTGAGGATGCCTCTCCTGATCCAGAAGTTTGACGCAGTTTAGGAGCAGAGTTCTGACTGTACCATAGTGCTTTCTGCTTTGCCTCGCCTTCAGCATCAAGTTGCTTGCCACTCTGCACCACAAAATAGAAAACAGACAATAAATCTCACTGCAGCTTAGCTCACTTTCATTGCTACTTATGTCTGACTAACAGACCTTGTAACTCATTTTCAAGTAATAGTCAATATTATAAGCTATTAGCTTATATGCTCAGGGTTTATATGATCAAGGTTATTAGCCTTGAATTGAGCTGCTCACATTAATTACCTTTCCCAGTTTTCAAAAACGTGTACATCAATCCTACATCACAAATATCCTCCGGAGTGTTTCTTACACACTTACTTGTAAAGTAACACAGCCACAGGAAGTGTGAATGGATTTTGACATTTCTCTTCTTCAGCCTCTTCACACAGAGTTGTAAGATCATAAAGCTTCACAATGTCGCTCCCGCTGGCTATGGATTCGAGAAAAAATATTAGAAAACATTAGACTAGATAAGCACCAAAGTGCTACAGCATAACCTCTATTCTGTTCATTTATTTCCCACCTTTGAAAAGCCAGTAGGTGTGACCTTCTTTGGTGCAGTTGGACTTGAGGAATGAGAGGATATTTTGGGCAATGTCTTTCACTACCCTTGTGGAGAAAGTTGAGTTCTCCAAATGAGGGATGTCCTCTGTTTTTATCATCTCGTATTTCTGTGGAAAAATCCATTAACACAAAATGAAGAAATGTATCACCACATTTTCAACATAAAAGCTGAAAATATTACTTTCATTAAAAATAACTACTACAGTACAGAAACTAAAATTTTCTACCGTGAAGATTAATTACTGCAATCACCAAACAGATAATAATAATACTTCATATAATATTAACAGTAATTTACCTGAACAATGCCATTAACGTGAAAACACATAACAAGTTCTGGGACATTGCACATCAAATTGTCAAGCCAGTAGTCGATACCAGTCAGAATGTTGATTGGTTTGTTGTTGTCCCTGTAAAACACAGTGAAATGTTCGATTTTAGATCACACATAATGAAGTGAAACAAATACGATTCTGTTCCTGCTGCACCTTCTGAAGTCACATAACTTAAATTAAAATCTGATTATAGATGGTAAAACCATTTTTACCTATAAACACTGCATGTCACCCATTTATTTTTCTGCTATCATGTATAGTGTATTTAGTAGTTCAGCTTGCTAATATAAGACCCATAAAAAGACAAGTGATATACAATTATCAGAATGCATTTTACTTTAGATCCTGTATTGGAGCAAATGGATAAAATTTCCAACCTGAGTCTGAGACTGACAGCAGGATAGCGGCCACCTCCAAAAATAGGCATATTAGACCCAACCAACATGTGGATATCCTCAAACGTCCACATGATGTTTCGCACAAAGTCATTTCGTAATCCCTGTTAAACAAGTCACATTAACGTGCATTTAAAAATTTATCTATTCGACAAAAACTGGCAATTGCAGTAGTAGTAAAAACCTGCATTACCTGACTGTTCTCGCCTTCGTCGAAGAGCGTAAGGAGGTTTTGCTCTTGTACATTCTGTACAGATGTCACCTGGCCCAGAGCAAAGTTACTGTCCACAGAAACAGTTTCCTGCACAATTAATAGTAGAAATACTGTCAGTGCAAGTAGTACAATTCAAACCCCCCTCCACACTCGCTAAGACCAACCCCAGAGGCAATCTAGTCCAAAAACACTGTTACTTACTTTCTTATCCATTTTATCTAACTAAATGTGTAAAATTAATAGCTACATGAATAACTATGGCACAACTCACACTGCGAAAGATAAACTCATCTCTCCAGACCAATTACCTATGTCAAACATTTTATTAATATTTCTTGGAAATATTTTGTACCTGTTTGGGAGCATGTGATTCCTCTGCTTCAGACTGTGTGCTGGTGAAGGTAGTAGGCCATGAAGAGCTAAACTCCTCTGCCCCATTCTCCTCCTCCCCTTCATTCAGGTTGTCTGATACAGGCTCTGCAGCCCCATCACCATTTATACTGCAAGAAACATAAGGGTGGAGTCAAGATGGTGATAGACAAGTGTAATCTGTTGGCAAACTCTACTTCCCCCCCCACCCCACCCCATAAATCAAGTAGCAAATGCGCACCTGTAGTAAAGGAACTTTGACAGGATTGCTTTCTGATACCAGTGCTCTTTACTCTTCTTTTTCCTCTGCCACTTCTGATCTATTAGCCGCTGGTAAAACTCTTTTAGCCATGTCCAATCTCCTGTCTAAAATGAAAACGTAGCAGGGAGAACTCCATCATTTAAAATATATGCGTCAACATTAATGTCATGAAACAAATAAATAATGGCACAAAATTCCCTGTAAGGGAAAAGGAACTCTGCTGTACCTGAGAGGACCTCATGAACAGCTCTTGAATGTCCAGTTCATCCAAAAGCAGGGTCCTCCCCACACGGTGAACAGCCATACTGACGTGAGACTTACTGTAAGGAATTTTCAAAAGCTTCTTGATGTTCTAAATGTGACAAACACAATGGTGAGATCAGGTTAATTAGCACATTTTAGAAACAGGGACAGACATGTTATCTTTGCAGCAGCTCCACCAACCTCAGAGTCTGACACCACGTCGACATCATCCCCGATGCAGTCAATGAAGTCATAGGCCATCCCAAAACTACAAAAGACAAAGAACTTCATGACTTCAAGGAGATTGAATATATTACAGTACGACTCAATAACATTTTACCAATTTTATCACTAGCCACTGAAAAATCTGTATCTGTGTTTTCAGTGATAATCACAATATAAATGCAGCTAATTGAGATTATTAACACATAAGCTATGCAGTGAGTAGTGATATAATCATTAGTGGTGTCTACCCAGTATTATTCATTTTTTAACATCAATGGAAAAGGGCAGAATGCATCAAGTCAACTTCATGAGTTTTTTTAGACAGAGGCTATCTACCCAATTCAAAGCAAAACATAAAGCACGATGCTTTCAGGTCCTAATGCAAACTTTAACTCAACAGGTGATCAATAAATAAATCACACCTTAATATACCAAACTAACAACAACTGTTTCTCATGTTAGGTTTATACTTTTTGGTATAAATGTGGTGAGACAAATATTACGAACAGCACTCAGCATAATGCAATACAATTTAACAGCACACAACCCAAATATAATAAGGCTGAATCACTAACAATTTTAGTTACTACTGAAAACAACATTAAGTTTGTTTTTTTTTTTTTACTCAAAACATTTTTTGTAGAAAACATATTTTTTTTAGGAATTAGGATTCTCATGATATTATACCTGGAAAAAGGCTTGCTCTTGCTGCTGGACCCTAATATAGTGGTGCCAGCACTGCCCAGCTGGGGGTTTTCTCTCAGCCAATTGGCAGGCGGCAGCTTCAGGTCAGTCTTCTCCTGCAGCAGGGCATAGCTGGTAGGAGGTGGGGCAGCAGAGTACTTGACCACGGCACGGCTCTTTATTTCACTGTTGCCTGTGCATACAGCTGAGTCCTACAAAATAAGAAAATAAAGCATTAAAAAAAAAATCAAGCACTGATTAATCAGCATTGCTGTGAAAGTGCCAGTGTTATTATCAGACGTTTCCTTTGGCCTGATGTAAGACATCCACTATATGTAGGCAGTAGAGCACAATGGGGAGACTAAGTGGTTCGATGGTATATTATGTGTGGTAAAATCATGGCATGAAAACATTACATAGTTTTAAATAAATCTGTATATGTTAAAGTTAAAATTCTGGTTTTGTAACAACTTGCTTTAGCTGTTTATTGAAATTCTGAGTTAGATCCAAAGAAAATTAACATATATTTAAAACTGCCAACTCTTTGTAACTTATAATGCTGTTAAAAATCGGTCGTAATGGTGAAAAACATACATACATACAGTTTCCATTATTTTTGAAACTTGGTTTCCAAGTGATAATATCACTCATGGCTGGACTACCAACCAGGCAATAATTATTTTTGCTTAATTTGTACTTTAAGTAAAATATTTACTCCTCCAAGGTGTACCCTTCATCGTGAAAATAAAAACTCTGAGTCTCTTCGAAATCTAGGTTCAAGTCTAATTATTTTATAGTTGTGTGTCAAGTAATAGAAACAGAACACCTCAGGTACACTAGTATTATCTTACCTGAGGATACAACTCAAACAAACAATTATTTTCACTATCAAATTGCCTTATAGTTATTTTCCTTAACACCTGTTTGATTGCTGAGAGTAACATGTCAAAAAATAGTTCATATCTCAAAAGAGCTTTACGTTGCACTGACCACACTTTAAAAATCAAAGAAGCTATATTTACTATATTTACAACAGTGAACTGTTGACATCTCTACTTTATAATTACTTATATGATTAATAAGTTACCACACATGCTTTATTGTCCATTCATTTCCTCTCAAATCACTGATTTAGTTATTTAATATTGGTGGATTTCTGGATGTCTGGAGAAATTATGAAACTGTCATGTAAAGCAGGGATCAGAAGGAGCACAACAACACATTTTGCACCAGGAGACTAGTATTATAGCAATCTTTGGCTGATGGTCGGCTGTTATATATTATTATTCTATGCAACCATAGATGATAAAGCAATACATAAACAACTGCAGCTTACTGGTATATAGCATGACAGTTATGCTATCATTTCACTTAGTAACTAAACCATGTTCATACATCTAGAGCCACTGTTTCTTTATGCTCTCTGCTCAGTTTGGTTACTTACATGTTTGCTGTTATCTCCAGTGCAGGCAGAATTGCTGATGTCCTCCTTCCCATTATCCAAAGGGATCCCAGTGTCTCTGTCCGCACCAGATCCACTCATACTGGTCAAACAAGAGATGCATCCAGATACAATGATGATTCTTCTTAACAATGAGACAACCTTGAAACTATCTCGACAATCACGGGCCACGCATACATTAACGTTAGCAAGATAATCACGTCAATTAGCTAAGATTAGCTAATCAGCTGTGTTTATAAAGTTAGAGGTGTCAGCTGCTAGCTCGACAGGCTAGCCTCTTTAGGGGCAACGCTGACTAACAGAGCTGTAAAAAGTGTTAAAGTAAATCTAAACGATACTCACATGAGAGGCTTGTTGTGTCAACCTTAGTAACAGTGAGCCATTAAGTTACTTAACTAGTTAAATAACACTGCAGCTTCTCCACTTTCCATCTGTCTGTTGCCAGAGAACAGGACAGTGCGAGAACCAACACGAGAACTACTTCCTGTTTCATAATCAAACCTCATCGTTTTTTATTTCTACCATCGCTGTTATTTTGTGAATTTTTATATTTAGACGATATTACAATAATTTTCGTGTAATTCTTTAGAAATTACTTTTTAAAATTATGTTAAAATTATGTTATTTCAGCTACGGGACTTGTTGAGAAAAATAAATAAACCGGAAGTACTTTCAGGTCGTTGCTCTTTCTAGAAAAGTTGAGCATCTTCTAAATTCTCCTCAGACCAGCAATGTATCAAGTGGACTCTTATTTTAATTAACTGTTTAAATGAAATATAAATAAAGTGCACAGTGTAAA
>OMLM01014156.1:17048-28065 GCA_900302695.1 Helostoma temminkii | reverse complement strand
CCATTTAAATTATGATGGGAGATTACTGAGAGGTTGTAGTGTAGGAACATTTACACACTGTAGATCCTTAGTTTCATGTGTGGTTAGGACAAAGGAACTTATTTCAACCACAGTATTGTCACCAGGCAACCAGATGATAACAATATAACAGTAGTGACAATTATCTCTGGATGTAGCTGGAATAATTTACTGTGCAGTCTGTGAGTGTTTTTTTATAACAAAAGCAGATAAGTGTATTTTCCAGTGTAGAAGAATTATTGTAGCTAAGATAGGAGAAGCTTGTCATTGTGACCAAATGTTAATAAAATCCCTAAGCTGTGTCCAATCACTTTTTTCCCATTGCATACACACAAACAATGGAACTATGCACACAATTCTGTAAACTTAAAGCTCATGTATCAACAACACACGTATCAACACAAACCGCATGATTTAGCACACTTTGTTCAAAATGCAACGTCCCGATTACAAATTAGTCTCATTCATGTTGCACCTGTGCAAACTCAATTAAAAGAATTCTCAGTCATCTGTCAGAGTATAAACAAGGCCTTAAGTGAATTCGACAGGCAACAAGAGAGAAAAGATGTCACAGAGGAAGAGACCTAGGCCACGAAAGGTTAAAGAGGATGAAGGAGACGAAGATAAAGGTCAATTAATATTACCAATGAAACACCAGTGTCTTTGGTGGAATATGTAATTATTCGTAACTTAACTATGACTGGGGCTGAAGCTGGGCAGAAAACTATGATAGCAGTAGGGTGTACTGCTGTGTAGTAAAGACCTTTTGAGAAGAGAATAGGTAAGTAAACACTTCTATAAACATCTACAGTGCTCACAGAATTGTACCAGACAGTGTTATGTCCTTCATTTACATAGCTACACAGTAAAATGTGCGTTTTTTTTACACAATTTTCACAGTACAAAAAGACAGCCAGGAAGAGGTAGGCATGGACAGAAAGTCACAGACGAGCAAGAGATTATCATAATCAACATGGTTTAGGAAAATAAGACCAACGCCCTGAGGGATCTGAGAGGCAGAGGCCTGGAACATATTGTCCATGGATGACTGAGAATCTTCACAGACACAATGTCCATTTTGCCAACATTGACCAGTTCAGCCTGTCCACAATCAACTGTGTCTTGAATTGATTCCACTTAAGGATGAAACTGGTATATTGTGTTCCAATGAGTGCAACTCTGACCAAGTGAAGGAGCAACATTATCCTGTGGCTGCTCTGGTCCATGACTGGTTCCCCCAAAACCCATGTATCATAATACTATACCTACCACTATATGGCCCATTTCTAAATGCAACAGAAAAAACATTGGCAGTAGAAAGCATGTGACCACAGACACCACAAGTTTGTGACGCTAATCTAGGAAATTTAAATACACATTATCTTTAACTTTCTTTTTTCAAATATTTTTAGGAGAAATTAATTCCAGAATATTTTATAGAGATATGCTGTTGATGCCTCCTGTGAAATTAGACTCATTGAAGAGCACTAGGGGCTATGCAGGGAGACGAACAGTCGCTGCTCTGTACATCTTATGTTTACTGCAAGAATGTAAGAAAAAGCTGACACGCCTAGATCTTCTAAAATATTGAAGATGTCGGTGCTTGCTTCAAATGATATGCATCCCTGAATAGTAAAGTTCATATCTGTTACTGGATGAGCTCCAATTTTGCATCTCATAAATGATACACCAGCAAGAAATGTCAATGGTAATATGCATTGGATGGCTGCTATAACAAGACTTGCTCATTTTACAATTATTCCAAGCCGTGAGCACAGCACCGTCGCTTACAAAAAGCACGCATAAATCAAGATGCATGTATCCCAAATGTCTCATCCACTCATTTTTCCACTGCTCATGAGAAGGTGCGAGAAAGTGCTTGTTGCCACTGATGTGAAAAGTACAGTGTTATTTCTTTGCATGTTCATGCTGGGTTGAAATGCCTATATGTAACACAACTCCATGGCACAACTGTAAGAAAAGTTGGCAGTAGTCCATCTGTCTGATTTGTGTTGCTGGGCACTGGTACGCTCTGTAAAGCCACTTGCCTGATTACACACAGAATCTGAAACAATATCCTTTAATGCAAGCTTGTGGTAATTTTGTTGACAAAAACTGTGACAGAGTATGTGTCAGCAAAACGTTTTTTCCCATGGTAAGAAAACCCGATGCATTATATATTCATTACATGGGCTGTTCCCCCCCAAACAATTGCATAATCTACATAACCCTAGTAGTCAAATGCTTGGACACACCTTCTCCTTCAGTGGTCTTTCCTTTTTTTATATATTCAGTGTTCATCAATACTGAAGACATTGAAATCATGACAGAAAAAAACATGTAGTTATGTAGTCAAGAAAAATGTGCTAAATAACCCAGTATATGTATTATATATTATTATTTTAGATTGCCTAAAGTAAGAACATTTAACTTTGGTACACCCATGACATTCTCTCATTAGATTAATTGTCACCTAGAATGGTTTTCAATTCACAGACTGCATTGTTAAGATTTTATTTGTGACATTGTTTGGCTTACTATGCTTCAGACCATCAGTTGTCTTGTGCAGAGGAAGGGTAGGTACAGAGTGAGTAGCCTATTGGTGTTACCACAACTGCTGTGCAAATCCAGATTACTAAGGTAAAGAAACTAAGTAACTAAGTAAAGAAAGACAGTTCTTTGGTCTGTTGAGTCCAAATTTTAGCTTTTTGGTTCTAACCTGTGTTAGATTCAGAGACAGTGAACGGACAGTTCCTGAATGTGTGGTTCCTACTGTGAAGCATGAGGTGGTGTGATAGTGACTTGTTCAAAACTGAGGCTTCCACAGAATTTTGTGAAGACATGCTATCCACAATCACATGATCTAAATTCAACTGAGATGGTTTGGGATAAGTTGGACCAAAAAGTGAAGGAAAAGCAGTTGATAAATACTCAAAGCCTCAGGGAACTTCAAGATTGTTGGAAAACCATTCCAGGTCACTACCTCATTAGGCTGACTGAAAGAATGCCAATTTTTTTTTTTTTTCCTAATTTGAAAAAATCTAAAATATAAAACATATTCTGGCTAAAGGTATGTTTAAATGTTTGATTGGTAGTGTAAATGTCATTGCATTAGATTATTAGACTTTCCAGATTACATGATGCCCTTTCATGTCTCGATGTGCTACTGCATTCTGTAAAATAAAATCATTCATTTTGTGTCTTATTTTCATTATGATTTTGTTTTGGACCAAAATCATTCAGATGGAATTTTTAGAGACGTTTTAGAGAAACTGACTGTCTCTGACAAGCCTGAAATGAGTCTGCCATTTATGTAAACATGGCATAAAAACCTAACATGACTAAAACCATCTAAGCTCACAAAGTAGCTCATATTAACACTACTTCATCAGTTCCAGAATTCTATAGGTGGTTACCCATGCAAAATAGAAAAGAAATAATAGAAAATAGCTCTGTGAAAAGAAATCTAATGGATTTTATTTGTACAAAATGTAACAGCCCAGACATTCACTTCCTAAAGTACAGGTCACAAATCTCCACTATTCATTTAATGTTATGTTTTCAGAAACTGTTTCCCAGTACTAAACAAGCTTTTCTAAGTTGACTGAGGTATCTTCTATTTTTATAAATGAAGCATCTGCCCCGAGGCCCCCAGTAGGCACAGGTAAGATGGTCTGTTTTCCCTTGCTTTGATTTCTTTACCTCACACACAGAGTCTCAGCTAAACTTGAGCTGAGGTAAATATTCTTTTAACTTCAAATACCATTCAAAACACCAACATTTTCTTGAAGTATGCAATGTAGTGCACTGAATATTTAATGCCAAACGGGCAATCTTCAAGGTAACATCCCTTTAAAGTGACTTGTCACAGTATTTTATAAAAGTGCAGCACGAAAGTTACATAGATGTTGAAGTATTGTCACTATAACACACAATTTTAAGACCTTTGGATAAGGTTTTTCTATAACAAAAGGTTTCTTATATTTTTGTGATCATATTAGACCGTAACTCCTCATATGACTGTTTGCCTACATTACCTTTAGTATTTCACCTCTGTACAATTTGGTCATCCTTGGTTTGTGGTAACTTTTCAGCAAACATAGCAGGGTTCCAAGAAAAACTTTTAGAAAGAAATTAAGAAGAAAAAAAGAAACAAGGCAGCAAGTGTGTGCTATTAACAGTTTTTGTTTGTCAGAGAGGGTCACGTTTACCTATAATAAATTTTAGTCAGCATTTAATATTCCTATTCATCTTTAATCTGATGTCTTTTGGAACCAATGCTCTCACTTACCAGCCTATACTACCATATTTATACCGAATAATGGATTCAAATCCTCTTTTTTGTAGAAAAACAAATAAATGTATAATGAATACACAGTGCTACAAGTAGTAAACCGGCTTTTATATCTATCAGAGATAATTTATACCTTGACATAAACTGGAAAAAACATTTCCAGTTATTTCCCAGAAGATTTTTTTGTTACAAATAAGTGTCTATGAAAATATTACACAGGTGTTTTCCCGTTCCCATTCTGGAATAACACTAAAAGCCTTTTAAATAGACTTTTAAATAGATTTTCACATCAAATGTAAAATTGAATTTGAAGTTTTTATTGAAATGTCAAGAGCGTCAAGTGTATGTTATAAATCTGTAACATATTCCATATTTACTCCAGCAAATGCACAACAGAAACTTTACAGTATTAAGGTCCTACTTAAAATCTCACCAGATAAATTAAATGCAGCACAAATTATAAAGCTGTTCATGCTGTTTTCATCATAGCTAAAATTTACCACCAATTTGTTAGGAGAGAAAACACCACTGTGTTCTGAGTTAAAGTTAGCCATTTGGAAGAGAAACATGTAGCTCTGGTTCACATATTTAAAATGCTGTAGGGAGTAATCAGATGGTGACCATATTCAAACTCGCCTCACAGGGCCAGCTAACTAGCCCACAGTAACATCAGCATTTTTCCGTCCTCTGATTGGTTGGTAAGAGCAAAACTGTTCGACTAGCAAAACACGTCTGTAGCGATCTGCACACATTAACACATTTGAGTTTGAATTTTTTATGCCCACAGTGGCTGACGGAGGAGGAATTATTGACTTTGTCTCGGACATACTTTAAATCAATTTTCAAGACAGACTTTTCCAGAAAAGCTAGTAAGAAGAGTTCGGCCAACCCCGAAGCTAGCTAGCTTGTCTCCAGACCGGTGCGATATGAGTGGTACCACTGACTCACAGCCTCTGAGGAGCGTTATATTGTTGGGAATGCCTGTTATTTGCAAGTGATTGACTTTGATTGACTGTTTGGAGTCACAGATGGTTTGCAAACTTGAGTTATTTAACCAAGACAGCGGAGTTAGAAAGAAAGGAGGATGAATTTCTATAAATAAATAGCATCTCTGGTGGTAATAAGAGGTGGATGAAGTTGGGTAAGTCCCCACTGAAGTGCACGGCCCGCCACTGCATACAGACAAATACACACACTCTCTCTCTCTCTTACACACATTACTACAATCTTACTACAATAAGATGAGAATAATACAAAACATTACTACAATAATTCATACAACATCAATCCCATGTTGTATGGAAACCTGCACTTTTTTATACCATGTAATGCAGGAACATACGTGGGAGCCCTTACAAAAAAGTTATTTTATTAAGTATACTTCAAGTATGGTAAGTATACTTCTATATACTTCTAGTATACTTGCTAGTATACTATTTTAATACTTCTTGGGACTAAATTGGACCACTTTTTAGTATATCTCTGATAGGTACAGTATACTGTAGTATAAAAAGTATATTGAAAGTATACTTGCTTATTTTCATTTTAAAAGAAGTATACCAATAGTATACTTGAATACACTTCTTTTTCACAAAGGATGGGCTAACATATAAATATCTTGATTGCAGTGTAAAAGTCATTTAAGCCAATCCATCTTCAATCCTCCACCAGCAACATGAGCAAAAGGTACAATGCTTATGCCTTAGAGCAAATTTTAGACAGTAGAGACAGGTAGTGGAAGGGAAGAAGAGGATGTCTCAGAAGATAAGGATAACATCGAAACATATTCTGAATATAACTGGTGAATGTGAATTTGAGGATGAAAACTCAGGAAATGGCACATCCCACTGGGACACACGCAAATCGATATGATACCTGTCCGTGATATATTGTCATCATCTGAACTGCAGGTTCCTGACTCAATCCAGACGATTATTCTGGACATGATCAACATTGAGGGAAGACGTGTTTTTAGGGGAGCATTGGAAAGAGATGCATAACAAACCTTCATGCCTTCGCGATCTTTCCTCATCCTTACAGGTGTCTACAGATCAAGAGGGGAGTTGACTAAAAGTCTGTGGGATGCTGAGACAGGCATGCTGAGCTTGTGGGGTTTAGAGGCCGTTGCCCCTCTAGGCAGTATATGCCCTCCAAGCCAAAAGGCATGAAATAAAACTATGGACTGCATCTGATGCGATATCATCTTATGCATGGAACATACACATTTATACAGGGAAGCCAGTGTTGGGAGCCAGGAAACCAGGGGACATGAGTTGTTCTTGCTTTGACACAGGGGCTTAGTGTTCACAATATAACTTGTGATCCTTTTTTCACTACATACAGCCTGGCACAGGAACTCCTAAAAAGAAAGCTGACAACAGCTCCCATCTATAGCTTCCAACTGTAAAGACCAGGCCACTCCATTCCCCCCACCTTTGTGTGTACAGCCAACATTGCTCTCGTATCTGACATACCCAAAAGGGCAAACGTGATGCTCATGAGCATTCTTTATGGGAGGATTGGAGGCTCAGTGGCCAGGAGCACCTCAAGCCAGAGGTCATACTTGACTATAATGCCACCAAAGGAGGGGCTGGCAGCCTTGACATGCTGCTATCCTGCTTCAGCAGCCAAAGAAGAACATTACAAAGGCCACTCGTGATTTTGTTCAGCTTACAATGCCTTGGATGGCAGTTAACCCAGACTGAAAGCATAAGAGTGTCCAAAGAGCTTCACCAGAGGAACAAAGGGGAGGCGCTGCAAAGTGTGTGGCCCCGAAAGGACTCCAAGACACAGACCACATGCGCCAACTGCAAAAAGTACATTTACAGTATACTCTAACTGTGGCTCATGTGTCGTAAATAAAGACAGGCCCATGCACACCCTCTGACAGTGAGTATAACGTTTTATATTTTGGTTTGTTTAGCATTTTTTATAAATCATTTGCATTTGTTCTAAGATGCATTGTCGAGAGCTGTGTAGTCACTGACTATATTGTTCCATTTTAATTTTAATCTGGATTTATGTCTTTATGTCTTGTCTGTATTATGTATTGTATTATGTTGTGTTTTGTGTTTCTATTGTTGTTCAACACTTATATTTGATTTTCAACAAACATCAAATGAAAACCAATACAGCAGTCTTAACACTCACTTAGCAATCCCATTTGTATTAAATGACCAGACATGGTATTCCTAGTAATGACAGTGCTGTAATGATTCAATTAAACTTGCACATAACATCGTATAGCGTCTTAGATGAAGACCAACTGGATAATGACTAAATCTGGTTTTGTAACGTAATGTTTACATAATATGTATGTAAATATTCATCCTAAAACTGTAATACTTGTTTCTGCCCTGACTAGGAGGACAAGGATGACCATGTGAGGTTTGGTGAGGATCATAAGGATGGGCTACAAATACCTTTAAAAGTTCCACACCATGTCGTCAATCTAGCTTTGAATTTGTCATGCTTCTACAAACTTCATCATTCAGACAAAAGCAAACATTAATATGGTAATATTTATGGCTTTAGACTAGACCCAGTTTTAGGTAACAGAATAAGTCCATCTTTGAGCTGCGGTCTTGATGTTATCTTCCTGGCTTACACATGAAGGGACCCAATGGCAGACACCGAGTGCTGAGCAGAGTCTGAGGTGGATGATAATTGGTCAGACCCAGGCCAGGGTCTATATCACAGCTTTGGACCATTCAGGGGCTGGATGCTACCAAACAGGGAAATGTAAAAAAAAAGGGCGTGTGCACTGCTAACCTGCTTGGTGTGTCATTAGAAAACACCCAAGAGCCTTATAAATGTATAAAAATTGCTAAACAATGGATTGCGCACAATGTGGGACCATAAGACATTATATGCATATCCATACCTGCATAGATCTAATGGTAAAGAGATCTCCAGAGAATAAATTTAAAAGAAAACTGTTAACTTAATGGTGCAGAATTATTAACACAATTAACTTTATGGTGTTTAACATACAAAAATGTATTATTATTTATTGGGCAAATTATAAACAGCAGATGCTGGGAGCTGAAAAATAAATGTTTCACCTTCATGGCCTAGTATGATTACAAAGATGATTTAAGAAAAACCTGAGCATAGTCATACAATTTTAGTTTTGACAAGAAAAGACCTTCACATTGTGTATTGTACTTATTTGCTCCTTTTACATTATCTTACCTTTATCTTCTTCACAGTTGGTGTTCATCTTGCAGTAGAGCTACAATTCAAATCTGTATTTCATCATATTTGCATATGCATTATCAGTTCTCATAAAGGTACAAGCTGCACTCACAGTGACTAGCTTCTTGCTGTGTTTTTCATTTAAATGCATAACCACATCACTCTGAGCAAGACTGCATTAAAGATACAATTTTGAAGTTTCACTGGGATGGGTGACAACTGGAGGAACACTAATCAATGTAGGGCCATCCTGGTGCTGTAGCAAATGAAAATTTCTCATCTGATTAACATCAAAAGTGCAATTAAGAGATAAGGAGTAAAGAAAGCAGGCATAATGGGAATGCAGAACACCCACAAAATGACAATTAAGTATCCATATACCTGGGATAATGGAGTCATGGGCCAAATGACTGTCAGTTTATGTAATTACAATCTTACACTGTGTATTTCCATTCGTCCAGGGGCTATTGTCTCAGCTGCAGTATGATGCAAAAGCTCAGCATTTGACTCTGTCCTTTTATACTCTATGTAATTGAAAAGCTGAGGACTTTTGAATAGCAGGGACATAGAAAGCAAACAACAACAAAAAAAAACAACTGTCAATTGATTGGGACTTCCCTTTTGTTTTCTTCACCTTTTAAATGGAAATGAAACAAAGAGTCTAGAGCCATGCTAGATGAGCCATAGATCATGTTTTAGACTATAGACTCTTTTAGTCTGGGAGCTACTATGGATACTAAAACATTCTTTAGCAAAGCATTTCATTGTTTGCTAATTAGAAGTGAAATACCAAGGCTGATGGAAAATCGCATTATCTTTGCAACCAAAGTTTACAGTTCAGCCCAAGTA
Organism: Helostoma temminkii; assembly: GCA_900302695.1. Taxonomy (NCBI): domain Eukaryota; kingdom Metazoa; phylum Chordata; class Actinopteri; order Anabantiformes; family Helostomatidae; genus Helostoma; species Helostoma temminkii. The sequence continues at coordinate 18,707 of OMLM01014156.1, read as the reverse complement.
TGACATGAATGTGTGTGTTATTGCAATCTATCAAATAGTTCAATGAACACCACAAATGTCACCCTTGTAGCAGTGGTAGAGGAAAAGAAACAGGGACCTTCTAAGTTGTTTAAATGATCATCTGATAACCATAAAGGCCTGTAGAAACTTTTAAACCTCCTGGAAGCGCTGCAGGCAGGAGATCAACATGTTCCATTAGGATTCATCCTGTAGGGGCTCAATTTTAATAGCAAATAGTTGTTGAGATATGTCACTAATATCAATGTCATTACTCAGTTACTTGTAGCTTGACCACAGTTTTTGAGTAGCTCACAAACTGAAAACTGTCCTACCATTACACCAAATGGTGTACACCAAATTATTTGATGATTTGATTGATTATCAATTATCATTCAAATAAATTATGTCTCATTTGTTTACTTGATGTTAGCAAGTCTTTTGGATCACATTACATTAAACAATAAAAGTAGACACATCAATGAACATAATGTAATTCTTCTACAAGAAAGAGGGAGTATGATGCCACACATTCAGTGATTCATGCCATGGCCTTTGACATAAGTCACTGTCACAGTTCAGAACATCGTGGACCCAAATGCACACAAGAACATGGAGGGTTGAGGGTGAAAAGGGAGTTAATGATTAAAATGGCAAACAGGGACATAAAACAAGAAAAGCCAATGCCAAACTAAAAAAGTACTCCAAAGGAGGAAAAAGACTCAAGGTATACTAGAAATGACCAACTGAATAACAACACAAGCAAAGGCTAGATAACCAACAAAGGAGAAGGAAAAACTGTAGGTCTTAGAAAATCAACAGGGTGGTAATTTAATAAACTTAACATAGACAGGATGAGAAACAGCCAGCACAAACAAAAGTACAAGCTCAGTCCAAAAACCAAATTCACAAGCATGACACAAGGGCAAAGTCCAAGATTGGTGTAAGCTTACGGTTGGCCAAGGACATGTTATGCAGAGGAATGCAACAGAGAAGAAAATACAACGAACAATCTCACAACTGATGACTGTGGGAGAGGAGAATATGTACAGAGCTCCTTGATTAACTTAAGTGCCTGCAGCTGGGGATAACTGCGTGAGCGACTCAATGAAACTTAAGAAACCAAGAAACCCAAAATAAAACAAAGACATAAACCATGACAGTCACATTTGTGACCCTTGCTTTAACCTTTTTTTCTAAAAATGACATTCCTACACTGCAAATTGTGTTTCTTTAGTTAATGTAATCATCTTGAACAAATAAAGCACAGCTACAGAGATCAGTTTGAGTGGTTTGACTCTAAAGTTGTGTGTGGTTAGGTTTAGGCAAGTAAAGCACTTTGGTTAATGTTAGAGAAAGATTCTGGTTAAGTCTAATATGTGTGACTCTCTAGTACAATAGTACTTCCCAAACCAAACCAACCAACCCAATCAAAATTTTGAAATATTAAAGTCAACGTGTTACTATTGCTATGTTTTCTAATAATATATTATGTTAACAGAAAACATAGTCCAGTTGCAATTATGTTTCCTACAAAAACATATTTGAGATTGCAGTTTAATTGTATGTGATAAATATTTAGGAGACATGGTTGATTTGTTTACATTTATATTAATTTAATTATAATAATTTAATATAATTGATTTCATATAATGCAATATT
>OMLM01014156.1:0-13986 GCA_900302695.1 Helostoma temminkii | reverse complement strand
TGTGCAAGTTTGACCATTGAACCATTTGTGTAGTTAGTTTATTCACTGTTACATTTTCCTTCCTTTACACTTATCCATGGATAAGTGTAGGAAGGAAAATGTAACAGTGAATAAACTAACTACACAAATGGTTCAATGGTCAAACTTGCACACACACACCTGTATCATTTGATAAGTACCTAATTACTTGGCCCGTGATCAGAATTATACAAATGCGCAGCATAAACTGCCATTCAAGGCTGATACAATAGATGCCGCATCAAGACAGATTAGGTATAGATTTTTTTTTCAATTCAGCTCAGATTGAAAAAGATTGTTTTTTTTGTGTTTGGTCATGCATTCATCAAAAGTGTATTTGATTCCAGGGTATCAAATAGTATAACAGGGTATCAACATTAGTTGCCACCTAGCAATTCATATGCTTATTTTATTATCTTTTTTTGGCTTTCTGCTTATCCCACAAGGTTCGCCCCAACGAAATGTACTTTACTAAGATCTGAGATGCCAGCAGGCATGACAGAATGTCAAAATGTGACCACCTGGGAATGAGAACAGATTGATGTACTTTAATTAACCTGATTTAATGCACCACCTGGTGAGAATGCTACGTGACACAGCACTTCTTCATCTCCATCAGAACATCAAACAAGTGCACTTTATTGTGTGAGCAACAGGTGTTGCTGGGTCTACAGCTGTGACGGATCCTGAAGCAGCAATGATTTTCAGATCTTCTGCCTTCAATGACATTAACATGGCTTTTCTGCTGCTTTTGATGATCCCTGTTGTGTATGCACAGAAATCAGCTTGTTCGAAAACTTCAAGGCGTGCAGATTGTCACGGTCTTCACGGTGTGTTAGCTAGCAACTTAGCATTTTGTGTGTGCGTGTGTAAATGTGAAACACACTGCACAAACATAATACTCATAGATCTCCATTTTGGCTGACTCATTATAAGGTTTTTTGTCTTTAAAATGTCATTTTAATTAATTTTAAATAACATTTAATATGAATTTTAAATGAATTTGTATGTAGTTTCTACAATTGTCAATTGATCTTTACACGTCAATCACATCATTCCCTTATGTACTTGCTTTACTTCATAAGTGAACATTTCCATAAATTTAGGAGAAATATTGTATGTGCAGAACATCATTAAATTTTACATTAGATTAGTAATTTTTCCCTATTAGGGTCTCTGCATGCTCTCCATCTGAACATCAAACAAGAACAATGAAAATGCAGGGCCATTTAATACATAACCTGTGCAGAGGCAATATCCCAGATTACACAGAAAAGTCATTACTACCCTCATCTCTCCATACATTAATTCAACTCTGAGATTGATAGGAAACCCTCCGGCAGACTTAGATTACAAGGGCACCATCCTGTGAAATCCCCAAACCAATATCATATTTTAATTCAACATGTTTGGTGATGTGAGATCTACATTCTTAGTCCAAGCAAGGCGCCTGCTTTTCACAGAAGCCAGTCCAATAACCTTTCCATGTGGATAATTACAATCTAAGCTGCTGCATTAGAGCAACGTGAAGGGCTAGTGAGCATGAGTTCCAAAATTAGAAAATGAAATTTAACAAGCTCTGTGTGAAGGTAGGGATGATGTAATTCTGCACATGAAATATGCAACACTACACCTGAAATACTTTGTGAATTATTATAGATTTGGCTGCACTCTTCTGAATTAGTTCCGCAGTTTAGCAATGTCTCCTTGATAAGATCAGCATGTTGTAACAAAATAGGTTTGAACTTTGACAATTTTACATTTACAATTAAAGGGCGATTTCACAGATTTTCAACTTGCTTTCTATGGTTCTAGTTTGGAGAGCACATGTGAATGATCCTCCTTTAAACTATCGGTAAGTCATTGTGTGTGGGCATGACAGGCCATGTATTAAATTTGAGATCAATCACTATATTATTAAAATAATAATAATAATAATAATAATAATAATAATCCGACTAATATAAGCAAGGATTGCATAAATATTGTGGTAGTTGGACAACGAGGTGAAGTCTCCCTCCATTCTATAAATCTGTGACCTCTTCCTGAAAGCTTTTTAATAAATACAAGTCCTGTACAGGCACTGTTTACTGTATCTGTGGAGAGAAGGAGGAATGATTATTGATTTTCATCACTTTCTTACGTGACCTTCACACATTTCACATCTACTGCATACTGACTGACACGTTGTCAACTTTGACAGAGACGGATTGATTTGAAAAAGCTTTCCTCACTTTTGCATAAACAACAGGTCACGTATAAACCGCAATAACCTGGCATCATACTGTGAAATGCAGTTATTGATTATGTGCTAACAAGTGTATGCTAAATGTATGATGTGGACAAAGAAAGACATCACTAGTAAATAACACCCTTAGACAAGCCATAACAATCACTGAAAAATCTATAACAGCTTTTTGCAATGAGAGTGTCAGTGTTCGTATAAAAAATATAATGGTACATTCTAAATATATTGATTATATTCTGCTGGTCTTCATATCACAAGGCGTTGTCAATTACAGTCATACTTAATGACTTTCAGTATATGTTATGTATAGTCTTTCTAGTGACATAATTCAGTGATACAATATAGCTTTTGCTGCTTGTGGTCCATTTAAGCCCTAAAAAAAAGACAAAGCCACTATTAATTAATGCAACAGTAAAGTGTATTGTTCACTTCATTGCGCTTCTTTTTCATTTTATTGAATATTTTAGTTTGACATGTTAATTGATTTTTCACAATACTTTTGTCATTTATGCCGACAGCATTCGTGGCCGTAAGCACTATTTTATCTGTTTATTGGCCCACTTTTGTGAACATGATATCTTGGGAATGCCTTAAAGTAATTTCTTCAAATTTGGAACAAACGTCCACATGAAGTCAAGGATGATTTTTTTTTTATTTTAGAGGTCAAAGGTCAAGGTCACTGTGACCTCATGTCTGTCCCATTCGTGTCCATGCAATATCTCAGAAATGCCTGGAGAGAATAACATTACTTGTGGCACAAACATCTACTTGGACTTATGCATTAACTGATTAGAATATGAGCGTGAACAGATATGCATGTAAACTGCAGCTTGACTGGTTGGCAGAGGCATAAGCCAAAGCCAAAAAACAATAGACTGACTAATTTAAGCTAATTTAATCATATTGTATTGGCATTGGCAGAAGAAATATAAGCACATCTGGTTTCATCTGCTTCATTTGGGATTTGTATAGTTGAAAAAGCTGACAGGATACTATGAAAGTGCAATTTAAACTATCCTGAAGATATGTGAATCATAAATGCTTGTAAGAAGAATTATTGTCGGTATATCAGTTAATTAAAAGATTAAGCATTCTTTGTCATTTTCATACCAGATATGCAGGCACTGTTGTGTGACTACAAGATAAAACTTGAATAGATTAATCCATCCATCCATTGTCCGAACCCAGTAGTGGTCACGGGCATGCTGGTGCCTATCCCAGCTATCATACAGGTCGCCAGTCTTTCACAGGGCCACATATAGACATAAACTATTCACACACCCACTTACACCTACAGGCAATTTAGATTTTCTCTGATTATTCTGACTGCATGTCTGCATGAACCCACGCAAACACAGGAAGAACATGCAAACTCCACACAGAAGCGCCCTGGCCTTCTTGCTCTGAGGCGACAGTGCTAACAACTTCACCACCGTGCCACCCTGAATGGATTCAATGGTCACTTAATGATAAATTAATAGTACACAATATATATAATTTTTTTTCTTGGAAATTATTGTATAATTGTGTGAATTATTCTGAGGAACACCTTTCACACAACCTAAAACCTAGAAAGTAGCCAGTCACAACATACTACACCAGTTAAAAGTTTAGACACACCTTCTCCTTCAGTGGTTTTTCCTTGTACATTAATACTGAAGACATCCAAACATGAAGATGAATTTCAGTAGTACTTGTTGGCTGCTTTTTGCTCATTCTGTAGTCCAAATCGGTGTAGATCAGGTGATTGTGGAGTTCAGGTCATCTGATGCAGCACTCCATCACGCTCCTCCTTGAACAACAACTCTTACATAACCTAGAAGTGTGTTTGAGGTCATTGTCCTTGGAAAACAAATGATGGTCCAACTAACTGCAAACCAGGTGGGATCACATGTCACTGCAAAATGCTGTGGTAGCCATGCTGTTTACACATGCCCTTCATTTTGACTAACTCACCAACAGTGTCACCCACAAAGCACCTCCACACCATCACCCCACCTCCATGTTTCACAGTGGAAAGTACACATTCAGATAAAGAGGGCTCCATCTAAATGGCCAGATAACATGAAGGCATGATGCTATTAACCCTTTGAGCCACAAGCCTATTTTTAGACCTCTGCTCTAAAATCACATACCCATAATATTAGTATCTCTGCAACCACAAGGTCTATTTGAATAATTTTGGTGTCATAGTAAAGGGAACACTTGCACGAACTGTTAAGATGTCTAAATATCAGTATATGTTTTGCTTTTGTGTAGCGTGTCTTGACATATCTTTGGAATCTGTGGAGTCTCTGCTCTCATTTGAGGTGTATTTTGTGTGTTCTGCGGTGGTGTCGTAGCAGTAGAGGAAGATATTTAGGAAGTAGGTCGTCATGGCGGTGTAGTAGAGACTTTGATATGTAGTAATTTATTTTGTTGTGTTTGGGGCATGTTAAAAACAAACTTAGATGTCACAAATTAACACAGTCTGTGACTTCAAAACCATTCTAAGTGACTACTTAGTTTTGATGAGAAAATGCCAAAATGCCACATAAAACAAAATATAATACAAGACTGAGCCCAGATATGGATCAAAGGTCTGTACTGTATGTATTGTTTACTGTAGAATAGCTCATGATCATTTATTCTGGCTACCAAATACAAAACTACATCCAGAACATTTAGATTGTGATTACAGTGTTCATGAGCTTTTGATGCCTCTATTATATGAAAAGACTCTTCCACTGTTTGAATAGTTAATGACAGAGACCTAGCATGACAGAGACAAGTTTAGTAATTGGCAAACATTTGCTGATCAGTAGAGAGAGTCACATCTTTATGCTTTAAGAATGCTAATTTTCATGTTAGTCACACAGTGTGGGTATGAATGTATGACGTTCGGGTTTTTAATGGAATATATTGCTGCCTTGCTTAGTGATGACAGTGCTACAATTCTGGGCAGATGATCAAGTGAGGTCTCCTGAACTGAGTTGAGATATGTTTCTTGAACTGGGGAGGAATGTTGTCCCATTGTTGCCTAAGATAAGATTCTGTCTTTTGCCATATTTTTTGTTTCAAATTTTCAGTTCAGGTCTAACAAGGTCTGGATTGAGGGCAGGTCAGTTCAGGAAGCAGTATGTATTTTAGCATTGTCTTGCTGAAATATGGAAGACCTTCTTTGAAAAAGACATCACCTAGATGGAAGCATGTGCTGCTCTAAGACCGGCATATATATTTTTCAGCATTGATGGAGCCTTTCCAGACGTGCAAGCTGCCCATTCCACAGGCACTAATACATCCCCATACCATCAGAGATGAAGGATTTTGAACTCATAACAAGCCAGAATGCCCATCTCCTCTTTAGTTGAAGAACCAATGGCTCCCCAAAATAATGTTGAATAGACAATTTTAAATTAGCTTTGGTCCAGAGAAGATTGCAGCAATCATGCAATCATGTTCATATATGATTTCCTCTTAGCATTTTTAGATGACACGATAACCTGTAGGTCCCACTTGGATAAAATGGGCGTATGACTGGAAATAATATACAGCAAAATAAGCTTTGAGACGACGTCTTCAGTGTCCAGTTTGCGCACATTACTTGTGCATTCCATAGGGCAGTCACTGTAATGTGCAATGTGCCATACAGACTGTCTGGCTGGCTGGGGAAGGTCGTTGGTGTATGTGTAATAAGATTTGACTGAACGATGAGATGGGAAAAAAACATGTATATATCCCCATAAACATGGATATATACATATATTTTACCCTTTTTTCCTTACTTTTCCTTTTTTCAGCCCACACAGGATTTTATATGAACCTAATGATATTATTTTTCCACACAGGATTCATAAGAAAATCCGACAATCAAGACCACACAGGATTTAATTCTTTTTCCACACAGGAATGTCTGCAATTGGACCACACAGGATTTATTGACTGCCTAACCTAGGTAATTACTAAAGAAATGGTTTATAACGCTGTACTCACTCATCATTTTGGATGGAGCATCTGCTGTCCGTCGTCTGTCCCAACGTCAGGCGGGAATCCAGTCCTCCATTTGTCGGAGCTGAACTTTCCCAGAGCCAGCAGCAACCTTTAGTCTGGACTCAGGCATTGATCAGCAGAATGTCCATCTCGGTGGAGCCTCCAACGTTGTCGTAGAAATTTCTCCTCTTCCTCCAAATATTATAAAATCTTAGCAGACTTCAAAAAAGGACTCATCAGATGAACCATCTCAATTTAATACATGACGGCATGGAGAAAACACCACAATCATGTAAGATTTCTTCTGCCCTGCACCACTTCAACCCTCTTATACTTCACAGGGCCTCCTAACATGACATTCCTAAGGAATAATATATATGTGTACCATATTGAAAACATACTTTTCCTTACCCATAAGTTGACTGTTTAGGCCATTAGTGTCACTATAGTCCTTTGTTGATCCCTTTCTTACAAACCTTGTGACCCAAGGCCCATCCCTCTACTCATGTCCTTTCTGTGACTACTTGTGACTCATTGCCTTATTTAGTATCTATCACATTCTTTCAAACTGAAATTGCTCTATTCTCCCACACCTGTGTTCACAGACAGTAATTTTTTTGGAAAAGTCTGGAAGTCCTGAGCTCATGTGGTGATGTCCATCACGGAATCATGCCTGTTTTTAATGCAGTCTCCGAGGGTCTGAAGATCATGGGTATACAATTTTGTGTTTTGGGCTTGTCCCTTGCGCACAGATTTCTCCAGATACTGGAGATACTGGTGATATATTCAAATATAAATATATATCCTAGTTAGTTAAATTCATTTTCCAGCCTTTTATTGCCTCTGTCCCAACATTGTTTAGATGTGTTGTTTTTTGTTTTTTTAATAAGGTTTTATGAGATTTGCAAATCATTGCAGAATATCTTCCATTCATCATGTTGCCATTTGTGCAGTTTAAGGCAAACTAGTATTAGCCCTGGAATTTACACGCCTCCACCATCCAGTCAAGCAGTTTTCAGACTTGTATTTGAATCAGTTCATCAATAAATCCACATGGACATTTGTGCCAAAGCTAATGGAATTCCTACCATGTGATTCTAAGATAATGAAATTAAATTATTTCATCCAGTGAATGCTTGTGCCAAATTTAAAGAAATCTCTTCAAGACATCAAGATGTGGACACATTACCTTTGACCTTTGAACTCTGGCCATCAATATCTAATAAGTTTATTCTTGAACCCAAGTAGATAAATTTTGAAGAAATTCCCTCAATTGATTTCAAGATCTTGTCCCTACCTCTGGGTCTATGGCAGATTGCTACCTTGCCTACCTTGTTTGCTCTTACACCTGACCTCTGGTTTTGGTCCATCAGTGGTTACTTCCTGATATGGGACATGCTGTGCCTGCCTTTGGCCTATAATTACTAGAGTTTTACCCCTCATTTTTTGTCAGATTGTCTTTGCTCACACTTAAATATGCAGATACACTCAATCCTTGATATCCTGCCTAATCAGCCTGACTTCCCTGATCTTGTTCTGCCTTGTGTTCCCATACTAGCCTGTATGCAGCCCTCTAAGTTAAACATTCTTCTGACTTGTTTTCTGACTTTGAATTTGGGTTGTAGACTTTGGGTGAAACAGACTTGGATGCCAGATGTTGACTGTTGCAGAGCTGGCTTGCAGAATTGTATTGGATGTGGGTTATTTTTCACCTGCCTCATTGCTTGTGCAAACTCCTCACCTTGTCCAATATTCTCCTCTAAGCATATATTTTTCAGTTGCGCTGATACCAGGCAGAGACTCCGCCATATTGACTGTTCTGATCTGCACTCCATCTTATCTGCCCACCTGTGGACCGGCCATCTTTTCTCTACTCATCTGTTGCAGTGCATCCTGCTTGCCACTTCTCACCCCGCATAACATCACTCACATTATTTGACATCAAACCTTTTAAGCTTAACTGTGGTGTCTGCTCCTCCCTGAGTCCTTTTCAAAATGTAACGCACAATTACAAGCTGTTTCTGAGATATCGCATTCATGAGAGTGGGCCACATACACAGAGAACCTGAAACATAATGCTTTTGGCCATGACTGTCACCAGAGCAGAGGCATAAAAACATTTAAAAAATAAATTATATGTTAATTCCTCTTTAAACTCTCAGGCATTGTGTTACTATATGTTCTCCCACGTTCGCATTCCATTTGTAAGGTTACACAGAAACTCTATTTGGCATTAATTGGATGTTGTCGTTAGTATCCTTTAGTCAAGATGTCTTGAAATTTTATCAACTAAGATTTGAGACCTTAATAACAGTGTATTAAGTCTGAAGTTCTTACCTTTCCTTTTAGTCTATATTAGAAAAAAAAAACATTTCCTCTACATAATTTCCCACTGGATCTGTGTGTGGGCTGTAAGGCCAATATGATCACTTGTCTAACATCTATTGAGGAAAAGTGTGAAAAAAATGTGCAAACCTGGTGAGGAAGGTGATAAGGCTGTTTACCACTATTCAGCTGAAAGAGGGTATTTACATAAGCCCAAAGGCACACAAAAGCTGGCCAGCTGTGCTTGCATAGAGACTCTCACACTGTCTTTTTGGCTTGAGACTGTAATGTGGCATGCCTCAAACACTCTCCAGTGTAATCTCACCTGCTGAATGGTACAGATTATACAACACTATGAGACCACTGTCTCTTGTTCTTGGCACTTCCAAAGTGGTGAATGAGAAAATTCCTTGTGAAGCCCAGATTGATTTTTATGAGCACCACTGTACAAAATGCATGTTACTCCAAATATCACATGAAAATGGTGGTACTCTAGTTGACACTGTTGATCATTGTGTATGAAAATGGCATGATCCAAATTGATTCACTGCCTGAAGAGCACCCTCTGATGATTAAATGTATTGCATGTTTTTTTGCCCTGATTTTCAGAGATGCTTTGAAGATGCATCATGCTTTGCAAATCTTATTATCAAGTCCCTGCAACACTTTCGTCAATAATATCACATTGCTTGTTGAGCCCTACTTCTCTGCCCACAGCGTAACAGTCTGAAATTATGATTAAAAAGCAAATGATGGCAGCTCAATATTGGCTTGTATCATTTATGAGCAGCAATTACTTTAAACTCCACTGATATTGATTGATAATGACTTACATGACTGACGCCATACATAAAAAGAGATGGTATTCCATTCATCAAAGACAAAAATATTGAAGTTGTTTTGGCAAATGATGATGCACTACAATTTGTTAAATCAGGAAAATTTATAATGTTAAGATACTTAATCCCAGGAGCTATAGTCTTTAAGAACACTGGTGAGGTGTTTCACAATGTAAATTAGAAATCTTTGGGGGGAGTTTGGGGGTCTCACAATAAAAAACCCTTAACTTTTCTAAAACTACACTAGATAATGTCTAATCAAAACCTAAAACCTAATCCTTGTTGTTGTATGCCCCACTTTATCTGCTGTAAATAATAAACCATATGAACTTTCATGGTGTTATTTTTTATGGCCTATGCTCTGCTGTACTTTCATATGTTTTATGTAAACACAAAGCCTTGTTATCATTAAAGTGCTCCTGCCTGCTGGGTATCCACCTGTTTGGGCCAAAGGATTAAAATTATGCAATGTCAGGAGTGGTTGAGAGGCTGACCAGGGGTTCAAATTAGGGGCTTCTTATTGTACAATGTGACAACACACTACAGTAAAGGTGTGTGTAATGTTTTCTTGAAGCTACATATGCTCTGTTGTATGTGAGGTCATTTGGGATTGCATAAGTTTAAAGACCATTTAAACCACTATCAGGAACAACCAGTTTATAAAAGTCTTTCATTGAAACAAAGTTTTGATAATATAATAAGGCAGAGAATTCAGTAGTGGCTCATTGTCCAGAAAAGAGGAAAAAAATATAAGTAATTTTCATTTTTGGTTTCTGAACACCATATTAGTGTAAAATAGACGCTATAACAAGATATGCAACACAAAATCAATAGTGGTTGAAAATGTAAAGGTAATTGAGTATATACAGTATGTTCAGTATATAGCCGTCAGCCAATTGAGTACCTAGTGTATTCTCATGCTTTAAGTCATATGCCCCTGATTTTGAAGTTTCCAAAAAGGTCTCTGCACACCTGAATGCGTGACAGGGGTAGTGGAGAATGCCTTGTCTCACTCCCTGTGTGTTGGTTGGTGGTGTCTATGATGAGAAATGTCAAATCAAACTGTGTTGTTTGAATGCTTGTGTACGGATGAACTGTTAACTCTCACCTCTAATACCTGATTTTACTTAACACGGACTGAGGTAACAGTTTTAACAGATACTTGTATTATTCAACTACTTGTACAACATTCCACTAAATTTGAAGTTACTGTTAAGTCTGTTAGCCTAGCATTTAGCTCAGCTGTCAGCCATGGCTTCTGTGTCTCGCTCTGCTTCTCCTGCTTTGACTGATGTTTAGCTTCTCCTCTGCCTCTTTTAGTGATAATGGTATTTGTAATAAATGTAAGTTATTTGAAGGTTCAGAGACGAGGTTGACTGAATTGGAAACTCAGCTTCACACCATGGAAAACAAGCCAGTTAGTCAGGCCCCAGTGGTCGGGCACCCTGTAGCTCTGCCCCAGCAGTTCCAGAGCAGCCGGGATTTACAAATGTGAATGAAGTTAAATTCTGAATTATGTTAACATCAGTCTCACATGGAGACTGAGTTTGCTGTTAATGTACGTTCACAGGGTCCTTTACCTCTAACCAGAGGTCAAACAGCTGTTTTTTTCCACAACTACCATTGTGAATATAACACCACATGTCAGTTGCTTCGAACAATGGCAGAGTGGGGACCATGAAAAGGTATGGTCTGTTTCAGTGGTAATGTTTATGCACCACTTTCAAAGTTTTAATCATATCATCAGGTCATTTCTCTGTGACCTCTACTTGGCCCTGTGTTTTTAGGTTGCCACTGTTTTAAACTATATTACAAAACCATTAAATTTTATTCTTTGACAATTCAGATTTTATGAGGATGTTAATGCAAGTTTGGTTTGAATTTTTAAGTTTGTAGCAATAAATTGTCCATCACAAGTGACAAAATGGGGAGGCAAAAACATTAAAAATTCTTGCTAAAACCTTAAATTGCTGTGACTTGGCACTATATTAATAAAGTGAATTTGAACTGAAATTTGGATTGTAATTAAAAGGTCTGGTACCAGAATACCACGCAATATTCAAAAAGAATTGTCAAATTTCTTTTTGGAATTGTTGCATTTACCCCAGAGCCTTGAACAAGTTGAACATGTCTTGAATATCTCTAATGGAAGTATCCAGGAAGCATCCTGATTAAATGCCCCAAATACCTTAACTTGAAGGAATAATGACTCTAATCCATTGTTTTTTTTTCCAGATCTGTAGACAAGAAAGTCATTTTGGCCACTTGTATGCAATCTTATTCTTTCAGTTGCTACCCTGGCCAGAAGTGAGGTTTGCAAAGTACAACTGGTAACTGGTACATCAAAAGCTTTGGCTTTTGTTTCAGTTTCCTCTTTACCACAACAACCTACTACAACATCCTCATCACTGCTGACACTGCACTAATCCTCCTGTCAATCTCATTCTCCATCTTAACCTCCCCAGAGAGCCAGAGATACCTGGGACAGCAACTCACCCCGATAATAAAGCGACCAGTCCACCTTTTCCAGGTAGCAATTGATTCTGGTAAAAAGATACTATAGAGACATAACAGACAGAAAAATATTGCCCTTCAGTTGATTCTAAACACCCACGTTACACAGGTATAATAAAGGTAAAGTATTATTTCAAGAATGTTTTCACAGCAACCCAGCCACCCCCGACTCTTAAGAATTAAGTTTCTATACAACTAAACTGCAGTCACAACTCTGTTTCTGTGTTGAACTTAATTGCAACCCAATTACGTTTTCTGTTAATATAATGATTATATGTTCCCAAGTAACATGAAGGACAAGTTGTAAATATTAAATATATCAATTAAATGTACACAGGCAAGCCAATTTCCAACTATAACACAAGAGTTAAGGCAAAACCTCAATTAAGCTTTTTCCGTCACTGCATCACTTGCAAAGCAATTATAGACATTTATCTAGCCCCTATATACTGAGACAACTGCTCAGTATAATTATTTATGTGACATGGTGAAACAATTAAATACTATAGATGTCTCAATTGGCCTTATTAGCTCTAATATGAAAGCACCAGACTTCTCATAGCTGTCAAGTGCTTATTGGAATTAAATAGTCTGTGAAGTATAAAAATGTTTGCAGTTATGATTAAGTTACATTGGTTAAAATAATTCATGAGAACAAGCTCTATTACAAGCAACAGTTGTAATTTTTGTTGAGAACATAAGTGTAGCCTAGTGTCTACGGGGCAACTGTTTTGCACACATTTTTAATCAACAGTAGCAATTTTACCTGCATTACATAGATGTTTTAAAACTGCAGGTTTTTGCCACAATGAATGTAAAGTGTACTTACTAGTGCAGGAAACTGAGGTTTTAATCTGGGCTCAATGAATCAGCCAACAGAAGGATAGGTTTAAGAATCTTTATTGTTAGTGTTGGTGGGTTGAGAGGAGACAGGTTCCAGGGCAGGAATTGAGAGGAGAGTCTGCTCCAGTGGCCTAAGTGGGAAACAGAGGTTAGTGCACTTGTGTGAGCAGGAATTATATTAAACTAAGGGAGGTAAGTAAACTTATGGTTTTAGAAGAAGGAAGGCGCAGGGACTGAATGATTTGCAGGAGGCGAAGCAGGAAGCAGGGATTTCTGGCATACGGGTGAACAGGTAGGAGGTGAAGCAGGGATTTGTAGTTTTCCAAGGGGAACAGTGAGTTGATTCCGTAGTGAAACTGAGGTGAGTATGCTGAAACAGACTGGATGAGTTTGTAAACACACACAGGGATCCACGGCAGACTATAGATGGCTAAACACAGAGAGAGGTCAGAGTCCAGTCCAGAGTCAACATCCAAATAATCATCCACAAAGCATCAAAAAAGTCTGAAATCCAGAATCAAAGTCCAAGACACAAACAGGTCAGATAGATCAGAGAGGCAGATACAATACCTGCAAGGAGTAGGCGAGTTTCAGGTTTAGGGCTGGTCCGTAGGTCAGGTTTCAGGTCCGAGATCAGAGAGGCAGATACAGCACCAGCAGGGAGTAGGCAAGATTCAGGTTCAGGGCTGGTCCGTGGGTCAGGTTTCAGGTCTGAGATCAAATTAACAGGAACAAGGCTAGTGAGTGGCTTCGAGGATGAAGTGGCACAATCTGGCAGAGAGAATACAGAGAGATAAGCAGAGCTTATTAAGACGAGAGCACAAATGAAGCAGGTTAGTAATTAAAGGAAGCATGGGTGAGAGGCACAGAGGAAGCAATCAAACCAAATATGGACATGGCAGGAAACTGAGCCGGAGAACATGACAGACAGAAAGGAAGTTTGTTGTGACTTCAAATAAAAATTGAATCCATGTATAGGAGGATAAAGGTGGTGATATTTCTTTTTTCTTTGTTTATTCCACGACTATGCCAGACTCAAAAATGACTTCAAGAGATGTAAAATTATGTTCATTCAGAGTTGGATCCAAGGTAGCATGTTGTGTAGAAGATGTTCAGGAGAACTGTCATCTCCGATCTTTTGCTTTTGGTCAGTCTTTAATGGAGAAGGATTAGGGCCAGCATAAAAAAAAAATTTTTGAGCTCTGATTTTTTTTTTTTTTTAAAAAATTG
>OMLM01014155.1:0-18043 GCA_900302695.1 Helostoma temminkii | reverse complement strand
CTTACATCAAAGATTTCAAACCCAGCAATGTCCAGGACACCGATGAAAAAGCTTCTGGGCTGTTTGGTATCCAGCATCTCATTGATCCTGACGACCATCCACAAGAACATTTTCTCATAGACCGACTTGCAGAGAGCCATGACGGCATTGTTGACCTGATATTACAACAGAAACAAGGATGTTAGATAATATATGACTGTGTCTTAAAATATGAGAACAGAAAATCTTCTTTTGTATTTTAATCTATTTTTCGGTTTGTGTCTCCTGTACCTGAGGGACAGTTTGACCTTTAGTCACATACTCATTCCCAACCTTCACTCTGGGGTAGCATAGTGCTTTTAGCAGATCAGCAGAGTTCAGACCCATGAGGTAGGCGATTTTATCTGCCACTGAAATAAGAACACAGATAATCATATTGAAAACCAGTAATACTAGAACAAAGTCACAAATGAACCTCTAAATCACAGTTCTTCTTTCCGTTTCATTCAAGATCAAGATGTGTGGGTTCATACCCTCAGTGCCATCAGGCTCAGCCTGCTCTTCACGCTGCTTCTGCTTAAACTTCATGTTTCCATGATGCATCACTGCTCCAGTCAGCTTGTACATGCTGGCTTTCTCTTCTAAAGTAAAGCCCAGGATGTCAATGGCAGTCTGTGACATGAAGAGAAGGGTTAAACAGTTATACAGCTGACTTAACTCTAAACCAACAAGCAGCACCCTTTTGTGGTGTAATATGCTTCTTCTAGTCTAATTACAGTAATAACAAATTTTTTAATTAATTTGTAGAATTACTGGCAATCCACTACGCCTTTTCTACATTAACATCCATGTACATGAAATCCCCTAATGTCACAAGAAAAACACAAAATCACAACACAGAGAATCTTCCTATATATTTGCATACAAGTACTCCTAGCATAATCTACAGGTTTAAACATGAGCACAGAATTTTGTGACCTCCTTACTGAAAAAAATTAACATGATAAGCTTCAAATGATAGAACTTCTAGTTAGTGTATAAAAAAGGTAGGAATCATAAAAGGCAAACACGCGTTTGATCTGTTATTGGAGTAATCAAACTAAAGTTGTTCTTACATCAGTAGCGATGAATTCTTCAACATCATTGATACTCTTGACAGTGATTTCACCCTGACTAATCATTGGAAAGTCATATGGGTTTGTGGTGATCAGCAGAGCCTCTGTGGAAACACATAACACAGTATATGTTTATAAGCCATTGTTCAGTTTAGAATAACTGAAAGTATTATTCACTCGTCTCATACCTATCAGCTCAGGTTTGTGGCCTGTCGCAAGCTGATAGAAGATGTGATAGCTCCTCTCAGCAGAGAGTTGGAACGTCACTCGAGACTTCTCCAGCAGATCTGTGGGTTTAAATTATTCACAAATTAATACAAATCTCTTCTGAAGCACATCTGAAGGAGATTATAGCACAATAAACAATATAATCTTACATGTTTCAATATCAGCTGAAGCCAGCTTTCCAGTTGATCCAAAGTGAATTCTGATAAATTTACCCTATGCAGAAACAGATTAACATTTTAAGTAAATAGGATGAATAGGATAGCAAATAATTTAAAATCATAAGTCACAAACAAACTTACAAAACGTGAAGAGTTGTCATTCCTCACAGTCTTGGCATTACCATAAGCTTCCAACAGTGGGTTTGCTGCAATGATTTGATCTTCCAGTGACCCCTACAGAATACAGTCGTTTTTGCCTGTCTGTCAGTATCCAGTGTCTGTTGTGTTGGTTGTAAATTTCCCATAAATGTTTTTTTTTTACTTCTCTTACCTGCATTTTTCCATGACTTTGCTCAGCTTTCTTGCCACCAGCCACTGCGATTGTCGCAAAGTACTGGATTACGCGTTTGGTGTTGACAGTCTTTCCTGCACCGGATTCTCCGCTAGGTTTAGAAGTAATATAATATAATATAATATAATATAATATAATATAATATAATATAATATAATATAATATAATATAATATTTTGGCACTTACGTAATCAGGATTGACTGGTTTTCTCTGTCTGTAAGATATCAAGAAATATAATAATTTATATCAGTTCACGTCTCTAAAAGTATAGCTGTTGTATTTCAGATAGCAGCTCACAGAATGATTGATACCTTGGAGCATGAACTGATAAGCATTATCAGAGATGGAGAAGATATGGGGTGGAGCTTCAATTCTCTTTTTGCCTCTGTACCCTGTGACAACCATTGAATCATACACTGGGAGCCACTTGTAGGGATTCACAGTGACGCAGAACAGCCCTGAATAGGTCTGTGGAGGCAAAGAGGATCATTATTGATGCACATCTTACTATTGTTTCATTTGCTTGTGTGTTTATTACTTCAAACCTACGTAGATCATCCATGCTGCATAGCGCTCTTTGAGATTATACAACACAGACGGCTCACTGAGGTGGGTCATCATGGCCATGTCCTCAATCTTATCGAACTTTGGAGGATTCATGGGGAAGACTTCATCTTCTTTCACAGTTATAGTCTTATAAAGAGACACAAGAAGTGCAAAAATATTGGTATGTTACTATTATTTTAGTATTTTTAACTTATTTTTGATTTCAATTTTCAACTTTTTAAATTTACCTTGTTAGCAGTTAACATGCAAAGATAACACAATTGTCCTGAGCTTACATTAAACGTGTGAAACCCAGCACGCTTTCACTTTTACCTTTCCACAGAGAGTCTCTACAGTGGCTTTGCCACCCTCTCTTTTCAGGAGTTTCCCCTTGAGGTACATCTCCGTGGGCTCAGACACAAAGTAAGCTGTTTTAGCATCAAAGGGAGTGTTTTGAGCTTCAATTCTCTCTCTTTCTGGCTTCCGGAGGTAAATGGCCGCCGGGCCAAAACACTCCATTTCCGCATCTCCACTCATGATGACCCTTTACTGCAAATAAGGAAACAATACAATAGTAATTTCTTTTAAATGCCAGCAATGTTGGGAAAGTTTGGTACACATATAATAACCTCAACACTATGTGTTGGTCAGTGAATGCTCTTCCATTACGATGGGATATAGTAGCTACTCACTTCCCAGAAAATTACCACAAAAGTTGTGAACAGATGATGACCAGTGCAGTACATGACTACATATACACAGGTTTTTAAACCATATGTCATACATCAATTCTCCAAGATAAATATGTAACCTACTCTACCTTGGAGCACACCCAGTGAGCAGTGTTTTTCAGGCAGACTTCAGAGCTGACTTCTGAAAAAGTAGTAAAATTAAAGTAAAATTAGGAAAAGGAACTATGAATGCATTGCATTGAGACATTGAATTTCTCTGTATTTAAATAACTGTTATATCTGTTTTAAACACAATATTCATATACTATATATATAAATGATGCCTGATATTGGAATAGTATAACAACTCTAAACACACTTCAGCCACTAGGAAACTTACCTTTTGCTTGGTGCCTTGCTTGGTGAAGGTTTGTTGTGCCTTTTATATAGAGTGGAAGGAGCCTATCACATGTGTCTTTCTGTATTTGGTCATGTTGCCTGGCATTATACTTGTGCAGTTGTTCTTACCTCTGTTTGTCACATTAGTTTCAGAGGTTGTTCCATGCTAGATTGTTGACAGACTAAGAATGTGACAGGAAAATATTATTTATAATCTGATAAACTGACGTTTGTGGCTTAAGCACTGACTAGTGTGGCTTAAGCATGACTATAGCAATAATTGGTGTCAGAAAATGTAAACATGGGAGCAACATTTTGAGATCAACATGCACATTTTTTACATAAGAGTTTAGAACATGCTATTGTAGCCTTTAGATGTGTAGCTGGTTCTGTGTTGGGATATTATATGCAAATAGAGCACAGATGTGAAGTTGGTTCAGTTCTTGCTCAAGGTTAAGTCAGTAGTATCAGACAGTCCAAAGGTGTGACTAATGCATCTTTTTAATGCTCTCTGGCAAAACAGTAGCCCATTGCTATGCTTTGGAGAAGCTTTAAAAAGTCACTGATATACTGTTTCAGAGTCTTTACAAGTCAGAAATGATTAAAAAATGAAGTGAGTGCCAAAGAGCTTTAAAGAAAAGGAAAGATTGCCAGGGGATTATTTGTCACAACAGTAGCCAACAGCTGTTCTTATTCTTGCTCTTAAGGGACACACAAGGGAGAGTGAGACAATCCCTAAAAGTAGAGCAACTGACAGATGATTTACAGCGTAATTTTCTTAATGTTTTTTTTTTATTTCTTCCTACGTTGAGGGCTTTTTTCAACATTGTTCAAGGCGTTCAGGTCTAAGAAATTCATCAAATGTCTGTGTGGAAGGCAGGTGACTATATTCCCATGCCTGGAAAGTACACTTGTGTGCAAGACATTCTTGCTTAGGATGCTGAACACAGCTGGCACAGTTTACAAGTGTGGGTAGACAGCAATTAGGCACTGTTTCCACAGGAAACAGGATCCACTTAGAGCAATGAATAAGAAGAATAAATTCTAAAGTGGTTACCCTCAAGATATAATGGGCTTGTGTCTTCAGTGAATGTGTGTTACACGATACCATACCTTCGCTGAAATCTTCCATCTTATAAGGGTAAAACTCAAATATAGCACCAGCCTTGTCTTGATGCTCAGGCCAAACTCTCAAGAGACATATTGTGTTTTTATGGCCTTTGATCTCCATCAGCCAGTTTCTCAATTTGTCAAGCAGCAACAACAGGGCTCTGGATAACAAACCAAGGTGAGTGCTGAGTAACATTCCAGTCTGCTGATGGATATACATTTACTGTCAGGGAAGCATCCACTGTAAGTACATGTATTTTAGTAGTTTTACAGTTTTTTATATATATACATTTGAAATGTAGTTATGATTCTGCATTATTGCTTTATAAATTTAGGTGTAAATATTTGTTGGTGCATTTTTGTTTTAACCAACTTGATTCTTCTGCTACAAAGTTTGACTGTATGCTGTTTTATAACAGACTATTTAAAATGGTACTGAGTAATGGAAAGTAACAAAAAAACAACAACATTTTATAGGATTTATTCTTGGTTTATAAAACTAAAATTTCAGTCTTTAACCATACCAAAAAAGTGTATTTGTGTGTATTTTAAATAACTGTATATAGCCGTATTAAAGCTGCTCAAGGATGTACAGGAGAGGTTGTAATACTGTCTTTCGGTCTTGCATGCTCACACTAAGCTAAAATACAGCCTAAACAAAGAAACAGTGAATATTATCGCTGCCATTCTAAAGATTGTAAGAACCTTTTAATTTTGGCTTTATTTTTGTTTTGGGGTTTGTTGGCTAAAATTAGGACAGTGTGTTGGATTTTGATTCGGGCTGCTTGTCCATATTGCAGTAAAGCTCAGTGGATTATGCAGTGTGAGAGTGAGAAGCCTCTATTGAGTGTCTAGTAGTCTATTAGTCACCCATGATATTTTGGAAGCTACTGTCATATTGAAGACATTTGGCATCATGCCACTTAGTGAATAAAAAAACAACAAATTTTAAAATAAAATATGATTGTCCACTTGGTAATGTAGATAGATTAAAAGCTGTTTTAAAACATGTGATCTAGTTTGAAACCTAGAAACATTCCTATATGATCAGACTTTGGATGCTGTCAGCTCCTGGTGGTGCTAACAACTGTAACAAGGATGTGGTGGTGTTGATGCTGGTGGGAGGGGGTCAGTGGCATCTTGTAAACACCAGAGGGAGCCTCATATTGCAAAGTGCAAAGATGGTGCTGATGTTACCAGGCCCTTAACATTTACAATCACTGTCACCATGCCAGACCTCAGTCACTAAATTATATATATATAAATAATGTTTATATTCACTTGGAAATCTGGAATTTGGAAACTGTTACTTTTTGTCTTTTCCAGTTGTTTTCTATTCAGGGTTCCAGGGGCATATTTCAGTTTATCCCACCATGTATTGGACAGCAGGCTGGGGCACACCCTGGATTGTTCATCAAAACAAAAGTATGGTATGAAACATCTACACATAGTCTTTTCATCTTTACAAGCTTTACACTGCACTGCACAGTATACCACTGAAGGGGAATTAAAGTGAAATAATTCATTACATTGTATACATGCAAGTATTGTGTACATGCAAGATAACATTTAGTTAAATATCTTTTGTAAACTAAATGTCTTTCAACATAAATATTAATGTATTTTTAATTCTCCTTAATTTGACATTCTTAATGTTACAAATGACCCACAAAATGTAAACACATAATAAAAAATGCCCCTGACTTGTTCATTATAAACTGTGAAAACAATTTCTCAAAACTGCCCTTTATTGTCTTTTATATTTTGTTGAAAACTGCAAATAACAACAACAGTAATTTCTGTGACATACCTCCATAGGGGGCAGTGGTGACCACTTGTCCCACAAAGGATACAAATGTAGGTGGGGCAAGTGAAAAAGCTCTTATCCACATTCTCATCAATATAATCATCTATGGTGCCCCAGAGCAAGGCTCTTATCCCCTGCTGCTCCAGTGTAGCTGCTCAGTGGCTAAAGGCCAGAGTATGGTTGTACTGTACAGCTTCTAGGTGTGAACGTGTGGAACTGTGAATGTGATGAGGGGGTTCCTCTTAGCCAGTGTTCCTTGAATAAAATGAAATAAAAAAATTACCACAGTTATTTCTTTTAAATGTGGGAAAACAATCAGTATTTTCCTACTGTATATGATCTTAAATGTAGTAAAGTAGTTTAGTTCACAGTGAAGTAGAATGTAAGCGTGATGTGTGATGGGAGTTTTTTCTGATGCACTTTCAAATGAAACCAATGTGTAATATTTTATTGACTTAAACAGTCATCAGTATCTCATCAGTCACAAGAGACCATTAGTGAGCATGGTAGTTACATTTTTGTTAAAGGGACACTTAAAGCTGGATAAATTAAAAAAGTACTGAAGTTCAGGAAATCAACAGAAGTCCAAAACTGACTGAACTAACTAACTAATGCTATACTATTCTTCATCTACACAGGACATGTAAAAAGGAAGAAGACCTGACAACCCCTGAACTTATCTACAGCTCTCATCAGGTTGTTATATGTTAAATTTAGTTGTGTAACAGTTTAGAATAAATGAAATACAAAAAGAGAGGAAATCAGGAGGGGTTGAATAGTTTTTCACGCCACTGTACAAAATATAGAGAAATCTACTACTGTTGTTATGAAAAAATTTACAATATTCATTAAACATAGCAACAACCATGATGTTTAAGACTAACATACAACTCACATGTTTGATATGCTCATTATAATTTCATTAATAGTAATTTGATATTATTATTGAAGTAAAAGCTTTAAATTTTATTGAACTTAAAGCTGCTGAGGTATACAGTAGTATACATTATACTGTACAACTTAAACTAGCATTCGACTTAAAATCAATGCACTTTGCGTCACCCAGCCCGGCCACTCTCCACTTTTGGGGGTTGACGCTGTGCTCTAGCTTCCCAGTTCACTCCTGTGTGCATGGTGGTGACAAATGTGATGTGTACACGGATCTCTGCACACACACACACACACACACACACACACACACACACACACACACACACATATATATAGATGCTTTTCAAACAGAAATGAATCAGAGCTGAATTCTTTGTGTAAGTTTAGGTCTAAAAGCAAATGCAGACTCAATGGGCATCTGCCTGGGATAGCATAAGTGCCATGCTTGGACTAAATGACAAGGACCATAATTTCATCTAGGACACAGCACGAGTCACCACTAAGTCAGCACTGGACAAATCACCATACTTTAGTCATGTGAGGCATTGCATGCCACCAGCAGACTCCTTACTGACTAGGGACAGCTCCCTTTCATGACTGATTTATTAGACAGCATGTATTGGATTAGTCCATCTCCACCTTGGCCTGTATCCTGAAATACCTTTGTTCTTTCTCAAATGGGGCATATTCCCTCATGTCATGGACTGACATTGAGTGACATAACTGCCACACCCTGCAGTGGTCTGTTTTTGAAGCACCCCATGCCCTTCCTTCTTCTCCAGATGAGGATTTAAGTTCAAATGAGGCGTACTCTCTCCTTATAGTTGTTGAGTCACTCTGTTTCACGTGTTCTCCTATGAATGTATCCATTGCTGCAGTTGGGCCAGCACTTTCCTTACACAGTGGCGTTGTGTACCACTGACATCACTGTCACACTCTGCAGTGCAGGGCTGTGTTTTGACAAGATTCTGGTGATACAATGTGTATCATGATTCAGGGGTTTCACTTTATTACACTACTACAAGCCGCTGTCTGCCACAAATCTTTGCATGTAGACTGTTGATTGAAATTTGAGACCTACACTACTGCAGTGCCCAGAACTACACCTTGTAATTCCTTCTCCTGCAGTGAGAACCTTGGTTCAAAAGAGGCATACTCTGTCCTCTCTTGTAATGACATTGAATTACTTTCTGCTGGTGACATTAGTCCCCTGAATAACTTCACGTTCTTCCTCCCACCTGTGGATGTGGACGTTAGTTCAGACAAGGTGTATGCAATTTTATTTTCATGCAATGGGTGTCCTGGACACCACTGCCACACTTAAGTGGTCTGTTTCCTGAGCCAAACCATGTATTCTCCTCTGGTGCAACAGCTCATTGGTTCAGAAGTAGCATGCTCTGTCCTGTTACGCGAAGATGTGGAGAGTTCAAACATGAATGTCAAAACATGAACATGGATAATGCTGTATTTCAGGAAAAAGCCTCTTCTGAAGAGCACATAGGCTGAGAAAGATGTCTGAAATAAACAAAGGTGGAACTGGCAAAGGCTCTGGCTAAGAAGGAAGAAGTTTTGGGAATTAATACTGTTAGCTATTGTTTCGTCTTATTTTATCAGGTCGTTGAAAACTCTGCTGATAAAGGTTGTAAGGGGCTCATCAAAGCAAAAATCCAGCTTGAGGCCAAATTCACGGAGAGGTCGGAGAGAATGAAGGATTAAGAGGAAATCAATGATAACTGACAGCAAAGAATAGCTGGAGGATGAACACTGAGTTGAATAAAGACATTGATGACTTGGCACTCACCCTGGCCAAAGAGGAAAAGGAGAAAAATTTACTAGCCTACACCTTGCATAAGGCCTTAAAAGCTAGTCATTGAAGAAAACTAAAAATGTAAAAAAATTACATGAGGTAACACGAGGACTAATTTGTTATATATATTTTGTTGATATATTCAGGTTCTTGGTAAATGAAAGTAGAAGTGTGAGAGGTTAGCAGAGCTGGAGGGAGCTCAGATGGAGTCTTACTCATTAAGGACAGAGGTGTTGAAAATAAAAAACTCATATGAGAAAGCTTTGGACCAACCAGAGAACTTGAAGAGGGAGACCAAGATCCTGCAACATAAGATGAGAATGTCTGGAGAAGTGTGTCATTGTTGGCATATTCTGTATATTTCTTATCCAAAGTGACTTACAAGTGAGGTACAAGGCAATCAAAAGTCAGGGAGAAAATACATTAAAGCAAAGAGCTATCAAAAGAAGTGATAGATAGGGAAGTGAGATAGATAGATAGATAGATAGATAGATAGATAGATAGATAGATAGATAGATAGATAGATAGATAGATAGATAGATAGATAGATAGATAGATAGATTTGGGTTGCATATTCAGAAAAGTAGGGTCTGATTATTCTAATGTTGTAGAGGGCAAATCTGTATGCCCTACAGACAGAGGAGATTTGGTCTGTAAAGCTTAGTTGGTTGTCAGTGATGACTCCCAGGTCTCTGGCAGACTTAGTGGGGACAATTACTGAAGACCCAATGTTGATGCAGCTGGTGTGTTGTATTAACAGTCTAGCTGGGAAGACAAAAACTTCTGCCTTGGAGAGGTTGAGCTGAAGATTGGCTTTCCCTCATGTTAGCAGTGATGTCAGACAGACAGGCAGTGATGCGTGATGAGACAGTTAAGTCATCCTGTGGAAAGGACCAGAAGAACTGTGTGTCATCAGCATAGCAATGACAGTAAAAGTCAAGTGAGCGGATGATAGAACCCAGAGTTGTAGTATAGATTGAAAAAAGAAGAGGACCAAGAACTGAACCTTGAGGCACACTGTTATATTTAAGATCAAAGAAAACCAAAGAGATACGGTATAACATAAATCTTTCAGAAAACATCCAGAAACTCCTGATATTCAAATTTGCACTGTACGTTTAATAGCAAAACAAAAATTTGTATTTGTTGGAAAGCAAATATAAGATTTGGGTTTTCCTTTTTTCCAATTTCAACAGAGGAAATCACTGATTTGACTGAAGACACTGGTCAGTGAAAAGAATGATTCACCATTCTTTTCATTGACAATAATTCATGAACTGAAGAGGAGACGGGGGGAATAAAGAGGGGAATAAATCCAAAGTGCCCTGGAGGAGGCAGATGTATTTAAAAGTACATATTTGTAAAGAAAAACCAAGACAAAGAAGGGAGCTAAGAATCTGTACTGTCAAAATAGTACCAAATAGTACCAAAGTACTACTAACTCAATCATGGGGTTATAAAATCCTTCTAACCACATTTCATTTTGTGCCATACTTGAGCATGAAGAATCAAAGATCATATGTGTTTAGCTGGAGCTTACACGGATGAAAAGAGAAATTGATAGAAAATTGCAGAGAAGGACGAAGAGATTGAGTAGGTCAAGAGGAACAGTCAGAGTTCTTTAGACCATGCAGAGCACTGAGTTCAGGAATAAGAATGAAACCCTGAGAGTCAAGAAGAAAATGGAGGGCGACCTCCATGAGATAGAAATTTAATTAAGCCATGCAAACTGCTGGTCAGCTAAAGCTCACAAAGAGCTGAGAAATGTGCAGAGGAGGCTTAAGGTTGTCATAAAGACATTTGCATGCATTAAAACACAGCTACATGTAACTGACAGATTATTATTAGCTGCAACTTGATGAAATTATTAGAGGTCAGGATGAAATGAGAGAGCAGGTTGGCATGGTGGAGCCCAGGAACAACTTGATGAATGTTGAGACTGAGGAACTGAGAGCTGCATCAAAGCAAACAGAGAGGCATTATAATTGTATTTGTTAGTGGTGGTAAAGTGGTGCTTGCTTAGAAGCATTTGACACAGTCACAAATGGCGACATCTATTGGCCAAATCTTTGACATTACATCGAAATGGTTGGAATAAATCAGAGACCAAGATGACACAGTGCCATATAAGCATTTTTATGCTGCTGTTAATTTTATTTTGTTCAGTAAAGGCTATATTAAAAAATCAGATCACTTTAAAATGGATTCTACTTCTCTAAACAAAGAGAAAAATATTTTTCAAAAACAATGTGACACCGGTATGATACAGCTAACGTCACAAAGCTTCAATTAGGATGGTCATGTTATTCTTCACGTGGTGAAGCCAGTCATGACACACCTTGCCAGGATACATCTGCTCTGAAAACATATCATATTCATGAGTGCAGGGAAAGTATAACAAACATATAAAAGGAAAATAGGAAAATGAAAACCTGACCATGTTTTATGCCATTTTAGAACACAAATCTCAAACACCAAAAGCTTGTTCAGATCCAAGGTGAAGTAGATGCTGTTTGGGAAGCAAGAAATACTGAGGCCAAATGCTGAGCCATTACTGATGTGAGTCCTGCTTTGGTATTTCATCATGCAATTAATACTTAATTCAAAAGCAGCTGCTTGAGATATCAGTAGCAGCTGTAGTAATCTGGTTTTGCAAAAAGGACAGCTGAATGAAATAATATCACATTGCCATCGATAGGCAAGTACTGACTTTAAATGAACATCCTGCTCAAGTCTCTTTTCTGCTCAACAGCTATATCAGACAGTATGCAAAACAAACAGAAAGTATGCAACAAAGTATGACCCAAATCTTTGTGGCACAACATTATGGCTTAAACTTTCAAGCACTTTTATAGCTGATTATTATTTTGTTGAAATCTTTCCTTTTTTGTATCTGGCATTATAATGATTCCATCATTCTTTTCATTGACAATTTAACAATTATCACATGTGTAGGCTGCATTGATGGTAGAAGAGCTCAAGAAGCAAGACACAAAATGAAGAAGAATCTGGAGGTGGCAGTGAAGGACATGCAGCACCTCGCCATGAAGGACTGAAAGAGGCAACTGTAGAAACAAGAGGCTAGAGTAAGTTCACTATATAGAAACAATGCTTTTGTTGTGGTTCTGTTTTTCTGTGTTTTGTGTTTAAACATCCACCTCTGATACGCAGTGTGAAACCAAAGTCAGCGCTGTATGTTTTTATTGACATCTTTTTTGACGAAAGAAGTCCTTTACATCCTTTATCTAACAAGCTTATGAGATTGTCATCATAGTGTGACTGCTGTCAAGTCTGAGAAGAAACTTTTTTTTCTGGAGCAGTTTGTGTCTCTGAAGGCAAACTGGATGTAAGTTGTGTTTCAGACCCCTAGGGGGCATGAAATTCCATCATATGCAGTACCTAACATATAGAGTGATATAGAGTAACCCACAGCTACCATTCCTGATATAAATAAATACAGCTATGTACTTGTATAAGCATGTTACAAGTGTGACATTTATAGTGGTTGACAGATTTTCACTATGAAAAATGTAGAAAGAGGAAGAACTCCTGAATGTCTACAGACAAAATCCCTAAAGACACTGGTTAAAGTCAAAGTGTGTGCATTTTTCAGCTGCTGTGTATTAATTCAGATCTTTAGTATGTGTAGCTTTGTGTTCATCCTCGTGTCACTCTTTCTGACAGAATTATGTAATTACGTGCTCTCAAATGGTGAAGATGTTTGGAAAACAAGAGGCCAACAGGTAATTTAGTCTCAAACTATACTGTGCATCACCTATACACCGAGAAGGACAAGAAGAATATTGACCAACATCAGGATCAGTTGGATAAACCGCAGCTACTGAAAATGTGAAATCCTACAAGAAGCTGATGTATTGGATTGCATTAGATTGTAGGGGTGGTCATAATTTTATGCCTTATCGGTGTATGTTACAGTGTGTTACAGTGCTACTGTACAAAATAACCATCCCTCTTCAGCTAACAACTAAAGATAGCTAGTAGACCGGTTGTGGCGGTGTAGATCATGAGTAATGTAGTTGCAAGAAGTATTAAGGGAGCCCAGATGTGACTGTAGTCTTTGTTTTGGTTCAGCCAAAGCCAACTGAAATTAGCTATTGCCCATTTAACTGTGGGTAAGAGTAGAAGACTGACAGCAATGATGCAGCATGATTCAATGTCTATGTGGTTTTCATGTCACAACAGGACATCAGTAATTTAATGTGCTTGTGCTTACCAGGTGGGCCAGGCCAAAATTCACCTGTCCAGGTGAATGAGCTGGAAGAGGCTCAGAAACGATCTGGAATCACTGAGTCCCAGGTCAACAAGCTGAAAGCCAAGAACTGTAAAATTGTCAGGGTATATTGACTTTTAGTCTTTCAATTGATTTAGATTATTTAAATACTCAGATACTATACAACAAATCTCAAATGGGAGCACTGAAATTTAATGGTGATGTATTATGTGTGAATGTGATCAGTGTTGCTTCACCATTTAAAATAACCTGGTTGTAACATGTCATGTGTTGTCACATAAACGTTGTCTAGGTTAAAATAACTGCAAATCTTTGCCTTAGGTTTAGATAGGTGATAATGTTACTGATGGTTGTGTGACCTTACAGTTTTTGTATGTGCTTTAAAACATGTTGCACTATGTCAGCTTGTGGTAATGTGATGAAAACAGGTCTATAAATGAACCACAGCACATGTTGACACTTATGTTCATGCTTTGGTAGAAGCAGTGGTGTCTCAGCTCGGGTAAAGTAATATAGATTACATACATCTCTATAAAACTACAACCCTGCTCGACACCTTACAATATCAGAAACAATTGGTGTACAACATAAGTAACAATGCAAAGCCAAACTTGTAATACATTTAAAGAAAATTTTAATTATGATCATACAGCTTCTTTTCCCAACTTTAAAATGTTTCATTATATGGCTACAGTACATCTTATACATTTGAAATGAAATCTACAGCCTACATGAAGTCATGGAGATAGAATGTTTTCTGTAGCTGCTCTTGATTTTCCAACGTCTTTTTCTTGCCATGGTATCCTTCAATGAGATGGGTTTAGGAGAGAATCAGAGATTTAATCGAACTGTTGGGAGTTGATGGTGGAAACTGAAAATGATTCCAAATTGCCCTGATTCAAATGGGTGCACCATCAGAGATGTTTCCACACAGCGTATAGTTAAAGTGTTTCATTAATATCCCTGGTTGACTTTGACTGTTGTTGACAATCTGCACATCAATGATTTATTTATAGGATTTTGGAGAAGTGTGAATAAATACAGGATCTTGATTTGTCAGTCATTTAAATCAGTTAATTACATACTGTGATTATTTTGTTTCTATCTCTGATTCCTACCTTAAGGTTAAGTTAACAACTTAGTGATCTTGTTCTTGTTCGTTCTCTTATGTAGTGTACATTATGAACACACAACAGATCTGAAAACAATGACACTACATCGATATAAGCATCAGTTCTTTTATTTTATTTTAACCTGTACAACTGGATTTGGATGTCAGAGTTGTGAGTAACAGTGTCCTTTTGTCAAGCAGGACACAGAGACCCCCAAGGAAGTGCTTGTTTTATATCAAAGGTTGTTCCACAATAAGACTTGAGACAGTGACAAATGGCTGAGCTCTGAGAGCATCGCTGAGGAGACAGCTATATTTGTATTTCTTCCTAATAAGTCGACTCAGGATTATAAGAGATCGTGTATCACATTTTTATTGAATATATAGGCCTATGTTGTAGGGTGTGAAGTTCTCAGTATTTAGCTCCTGATGACCTCTCCCCATCTTCGACAGTTCAGTGTCATCTTTCAACAAGGAAAGAATGCAAACAACTACACATCATATAACACGATCCCCTTCTTGCTGCATATGGGGAACAAACACTTGACTTAAGGGAAGGTCAAGCTACAAGCCTGGCCTTGTCTTCAGTTCATCTGTCTGAACACACAGTACAACAAGGCCATTTAAAGAAAGGGGTTAAAAATACATCTCCACCCCTGAGACAACACAAGTGTCCCTCCAGAAAAACCTGGAGACACAAATCTGATCACCTGTTCTCTGCAGATTCCATGTCGGACAATACAACTGTAAGTGACAGCTTGGGTTTACTGTCCCACTGACAGTTAGATGACTCATGAAGCAAGATGTTTAAGTCATAAGAGTTACTGTACAGTTAATATATCTAAAAACAGAAAACTGTTGACAACTTGTCTGCCTAAACATAAAGCTGTCTTTGTCTTTAAACTTTCAGCTGAGCAGAGAAGTGATGCCCTGTACACCACAGAGATGCAGTCTGATATACTACCAAATAGGAAGGGTGAAACTCACTTATAAAACAAATATGTGGAAACGTGTTAGTAACATTTAAGGGAATAAACAATAGGAGGGAAACATTAAAATTGAGTGATTTGTTAGTGTTTAATAGCTGTAATGCCTGATGTGTCTATAACCATGTGATTTAATATATTTCATTATCGTTTGTTCCATTAGAACAACATTGTGTTTGTTTTATTATTTTTTGTAGCTTCTGCTTTTGTAACTAAATGTCAGTTAGAAACATGGTGACATTTCTTAGTGGAAAACATTTTTTTTATGCTAGTAGCTCTCTGAGGGTTTATGCTAATGTGTGTACAAACATGCTCACAACGATAGCACTAGCATCCTGACATTTATCTTAGCTCAGTGTGTCATCAAGTTGATTAGCAAAGTAGTCTGAATGTCAGTAGTTTTGCAGATGTTTAGTCTGACAAACTTGAACTGATGATGGCACTAAAATTATTACTTCTCATTAACTCCCATACCTTATGAGAGCAGACCCAGTCAGCTGACCCCTTTTAGGATGGACCTGTCTGTCATCAGTGTGCCCTCTGAGGCATTACGTTAAAATTTGTGAAACCAAGCCTCAGGTTGTGTTAGAGCTCTGTGGGTGGGGGATTACCAGAAACCTGATACTGTTTCTTCTTCAGACAACTTCTTAGAAGTCAATTCATGTCAGAGGTCAGGAATATAAACATGGCAACCTTTTATTTTAATGTAGAATGACAAGGTTTGTTACTATCTTGTTACATTTTACACTTATTTTTTTTTTTGGTCTAGAACAGGTATGAAAAGGTTTGCTTAAATTTAAATTTAATACATTTATTACTTTTACATGAGCACCGAATATGTCTATAGAACTGCTTTCATCACATGAGCTAAATCACAAGACAGAGCCCAGACTCTTATCACTTCAAGATTAACTTTATTAACAAACTTTATTAACAGTTTAATAAGAAGAAAAAAATTAACGAAAACATAAAGCATATTTGAAAAGGAGACTATAATTAGAAAACAACAGCAGAGAGCCCTCGAAAACAAATATAGGAACAGTACTGATTAGGACACCAATTAGTAATTTAGCCTGTAGACCTGCTGGAAAGTAAGATGTACAAAAATAGACGGAGGACCATTATAGTCTTCACCTGTCTGTTCCTCCATGCTGGATAATCAGGCAAATATATCTGTGGAGCCCCAAATATTCTACAGTAATTGCGGACATTCTGTAGGATGTCATTATTTTAAAAACAGGAATGCTTTTAGAATGATTGATAGTACTTGTCAGTAGATATGTGTATTTTTCAGTGTTGATTAAAGCACAAGATGTAAGTTCCTGCATAAAGACATTTTAAATAACTACAACTATGTTTTGTTATGTTGTAATTCATTATCTGTTTACACTTTAGCCTGAGGCTTTGGTATTGTTGAAATATACATGCACAACACAATACACTTAAATCTGCATACAACATTTCTGTGATACAAACACTTAATTAAATGGTAATTTACTGCTTATGAATGTTAAATAGGGAGACTTAATCTGAGTGTTGCTGACATTCAGTAATCTAAAACATACAAAAGTGCTGTATATCATGAATTTCTAACTCAAACATTGCATCAGTGATGTTATGACATATATAATCACATAAACACAGGCTCTGCTTCAAGATTTCCACCCCAGTTGCTATAATGAGATAATTAGACTCTTTGGCAGGCATTAATGTCATTCAAAGTGGTGTAGTGACATTTTCAAGGGAGGGAAAATTATTTCACCCTGCAGACTTATATAAAAAAATAATGCAGTTTAATTTAAAATATTTTTAAAAATGTGTTTATTTGTAGCATATACAGTTGTATTGATTTAATGTGGTGATACAGTTCTGTGAGGTTGATTTTTATATACAGAACTTCAAAGTGAATGTTGCCACCACTTTGTTTGAGGACTTATTTTTCACACCATGCATATGTGTCATATTTTACCGGATACATAGGCTAATTAGCTCCTGGACAGAGGAAATTAATGTGCTATATATTGTTCTACTTTCTATTGTCCTTCCTGCCTACAAAACAAATCTAATTAACAATGGGATTTCATAAACGCAGACCTCAGCTAATGTTTCTGCTATCACGGGAGATCCTCATTTTCACACGTTCTTAGATTAACAACTGTTAGGCCCAATTCTGCTCCTTTGTCAAGGGAAAGGCTTGCAAGGCTCCTGCAACAGAATACCAGTGACATATGAGAGCTTCTCCACGGCTAAAGTCAGATCCTTTGCAGTGCCAGTGTGCATTAAGGAGATTATAATAAAGACCAGAACAATGTCTGAACTTAAGTAACTGATACACCTGCCAAAATATTTACACAAAGTTAAAAAAAATGCTGCATTGCAAGTGTGATCTATTTATACATGTATACATTCTGTTTGCAGTTTTACAGTATCTGTTATGAGGCACCATCACCCTACTGTAAAATAGTTTACAGTGAGACAACTGTTGTATATGGTTTCTTTTCAAAATAAATAATACTAAATACTATTACAAATTTAAATACATTTATAAAGCTGGGTTGATCTGTTCATGATCAATGCCTTCATTTAAATGCATTTAATTTAAATACAACAGAGTTTACTTTAAATATATA
>OMLM01014153.1:25427-69059 GCA_900302695.1 Helostoma temminkii | reverse complement strand
TTTTTTTTGGTCTAGCACAGCACAAACCTGTAACTTAAGTTATATCCAGGCCAACGATGTGTGTTGGAACTTGTGTGCACATTGTTTACAGTGGGGGAACAGCTGCTTGCACTGTGCAGCGCTGTAGTGTTCCCCAGGGACAGACACGAGATCCCCACTGAGCTGCTATGGAAGACTCGCCGTGGACACCGCGCTGGGACCAAACTTCGGGAAAAGAAGAGAGGCTTCAGACCCGTTCTCCCCTCCGTCATCACGGGAAGATCTCTTCCTAACAAAACGGATGAGCTGGCGGCGTTCACATGGCATCAGCGGGAATACAGAGAGAGTAGCGTCCTTCTGTTCACAGAGACCTGGCTGACACCGCTCATCCCAGACTCTACTGTTTTACTGGACAATTTTCATCTGCTGCAGGCAGACATGACGAAGGACAGTGGTAAGAGGAAAGGAGGAGGACTGGCTGTGTTTGTGAATGTGAGGTGTTGTAAACCCTTGGACACTGCACAATTAAAGAGCACCTGTGCGACAGAAACATTGAACTGTTAGCGGTTAGCAT
The DNA here is from genome assembly GCA_900302695.1 of Helostoma temminkii. Classification (NCBI taxonomy): domain Eukaryota; kingdom Metazoa; phylum Chordata; class Actinopteri; order Anabantiformes; family Helostomatidae; genus Helostoma; species Helostoma temminkii. The sequence continues at coordinate 68,506 of OMLM01014153.1, read as the reverse complement.
GAGGCCATGCTATCGACCACGGGAGTTCACACATGTTATAGTAATTGCTGTGTACATCCCCCCCTCTGCTAACGCTGACACAGCCTCTGACACTCTGCTCTCAGTCACCAGCAGGCTGCAGACACAGCACCCACGGGCCCTTTTCCTTATCTCTGGGGACTTCATCCACGCGCCTCCCTCATCTATTCTGCCCACATACACACAGTATGTCACCTGTCCCACCAGAGACAATAAAATACTGGACTTGTTTAATGCCAACGCCAAGGAGGCATACTGTGCATCCCCTCTCCCTCCTCTGGGGAGAGCTGACCACAACATCGTACATCTCCAGCCTGTGTATAAACCTGTTGTACACAGGCAGCCAGTGGTGCCCCGCACAGCGAAGAGGTGGACTGTTGACAGCGAGGAGAACCACCTCCTGATCAATGTGAAGAAAATCGAGGAGATGGTGGTGGATTCTCGCCAACGGCAATCTGCTGTCCCCTCACTGGTGAACATACAGGGAACAGATATTGACAACGTGGACTCTTATAAGTATCTGGGTGTTAAACTAAACAATAAACTAGACTGGACTCATACACGGATGCACTGCTCAGGAAGGGTCAGAGCAGATTGTACCTCCTGAGGAGACTGCCGTCTTTTGGAGTGAAGGGAGCACTCCTGAAGACCTTCTAGGACTCTGTGGTGGCATCAGCCATCCTGTACGGCGTGGCCTGCCGGAGCAGCAGCATCACAGAGAGGGAGAGGAAGAAGCTGGACAAAGTAATCAAGAAGTGCAGTTCTGTCCTGGGCTGTCCCCTGGACTCAGTGTGAGAGTTGGGCGAGAGAAGGGTCCTGACCTTCATGCTGAACCATGAGTCTCACCCACTGCAGGACGCCCTGTCTGCTCTGCAGAGCAGCTTTAGTGACAGACTGATCCACCCTTGCTGTGCGAAGGAGAGATTACGTAGATCTTTCCTCCCTGCTGCAGTCAGACTCTACAATGAACACTGTTGATACTCATATTACACCTGTGCAATATCTCTATAGTCAATATGCAATATTTGAATGTGCAATAATCATTATATCAACTTGGTTTTACAAATAACATTTTCAGCACTGCTATCCAGTAATATCCATATACTGTACATACTCACACTGCTTTAACCATATACTGTACTTACATGTATATATTTTATTTATTACTGTACTATTTGGTTTACGTTGTCAGGTTTGTTTGTTTTTTTAAGTTTAATTATCTCGTACTGTGCCAGTTTAGTCTGTAGTCTTTAATTAAGGCCCTTGGTCAGACTATCTTTCTTACATTCTAGTGTACTTAAGCTGTTGTAAAAGTGCAATTTCCCCATTGTGGGACTAATAAGGGTTTTCTTATCTTATCTTATCTTATAACGAGCAAACTGCATACAAGCACAGAACAGGCCATCACGTTCACATAATTACATATTTATGTAATTAAATCACAGCCTTTTGCGGATATGTAATCGTACAGGCACTGGCTTGCGATTACATTAACTGCGCAACACTAGATGGGATGTAGAAGTCCAAAACAAAACAAAAAGGACACAACACAGAAACTCATGGCAATATTTAGTTTACATGTTATGGTGTCAGTAATAGCAGTAACGACAGAGAGCATAGTAACTAGTGACCTGCTGAAACCAAGCCAATCATATTACCTGCTTAGTGGTGCACACTGTTTAAAACCAAGATAAGGGTCATTACTTGCATTACGTGAATTACTACATTCAGTGAATGAATAGATAAGAATCACACATCAGGGGCCAGTGACCCTTTCAGTGCCCAAATCTTCTTCATTGCTGCATTCAAATGCAAGCAGACAGAGGGAGTAGGCATGTCTGATTCAGAGTGGCGCGTCTGGTCATGGCAGTCTGCTGACAGGCCAGACAGATGATGGATTCAATCATATGACAGCTCTGAAAATTCATATGCACTCCGCATGATGCACACCCTGAAAACTATTCATCTTGATAAGGTTCAAGTCATTCAGTGCCAGAGACTAGTCCACATCTTCCACTAGTGTATGATGGTCAGTATTATGTGACATGCTGATGTGTTATGGGTCAGCAACACTAATGCAGAGATGCTGACAGAGTCAAAGTGGAGAAAAAGGGATATCTCTGTTTTTTTTTCTATCTATCTTGGAGGGCTTCCCATATTTACTCACATGGTGCCATGATTTATTATAATAATGTAGTATCAGAAGGCCCGTTTTACACTGCCCATTCAAGACAGGATGACTGCATCAATGTGCTGTTTTGTATAAAAGGTATCATACTGACATGAGGTTTTATTGTTGAACCTTGTTTAAAACATCATGAGGTAGTGAAATAAGGCAGAGTGGTGTATGTATATAAAGGAATAGGTAGTCTTCCACATACATTGGAGGAGAAACAGCATTAACAGCGTGAATCACACACAAGTAGAGTTACCTTGTTGTACACAATGCATGAAAACAACCGTGGTCACATTGGGCTTTGTTGCTCAATGTCTTTGAGCAACCAGACATAATGCTACACTGGAAAAAAAATGCAGAGCCTTGCAAAGGACCTTTACGATGTGCAAGCAAGACGGTGGTCACAGCCCGTCACTCGTGTTATGATGCTTAGCTTGACCTCATTTTCATGCCAACCCTATGTACTGTAGTAGCTGTGTATTAGCAGGAATATGGCAATACAACATGTATCATGATACAGGGGATACAAAACATGTCTCACATGTGCAAGACAAGCAAAAGAATACCAGTATTCAGTTCATCCACAATTACTGTTTAGAAAGCAGTATATATTTTTTTCGATATAGATCACAATAGATGTCACATTAGGCATCACATCTCTAACCCCAGGCAGCTGGCAGCTGTATAAAATGAAAACTAGAATGGTATTTTGTAGGCATTTCAAAGTTTACTGCAAGTAACAAAAGCCACCTTAAAGGTGAACTTGACACCATGTCTGACTAAAGGAGCAAAATACACATGTCATGTACTCCTGATTACAAAATACTGCCTTCCGCACTGGCCTTTGCAGTTCCCATCTGGATAATGTTTTAGCCCCACTAAAATGTCTTTTCAAATCATTGTCAGAGCTTACCATCATCAGTAAATTAAAACAGTTAATTATAGAAAACATTTTGCATAAAAAAAAAAATATGCCGATTAATCATGGTGCCCTTTGATCCGGTGCAACAAGCATAAGAAGGTAAAAAATAGCCAGTCCGTGGAGAGCAGCAAGGGGAGACAACTAAAGCAGGGCACAGTACACTCTGTTGAGTGGTGTGGCCTCAGTAAATTGTGTTGTTTATTGGCACAAATAACATATGGATATGTAAATGTCCAAACATTCTATATGAACACAACCGCTGAGAGTACAGGTGCTGATGGTGCTGCTGCAGTACTTCAGCCTCTCCGTCATATGGACTGACAGAGCTTAATTTGCTTTTCTGCACATTAACATTGCGCTTGAAATGAGTCATTACTGCCATGAAGGGAGCTTTTTGTGGTCTTATGTTACATATTTACTGTTGTGAATTTGGGTGCCGACATGACACATAGTCAGAGGCCCATAGCTTGAGGTGAACATGTCTGTGCATGCTGGCTGTTAGTGAAACTCCCAGGTTTCAGTTCGGCCAAAACAGTTTTCATTTCTGTGTTTAATTTTTCGTGGTCGTGCAATCCCACACAAGCCAACACTCTGGGCTCTTGTCTCTGGTATATCACCTTAATGCAAAACATCAACAGTACACCAGCAGGTGACAGGTTCGAGCTAAACGCTAAAAGAAACGTTTAGCTTTAAAGTCTGTGTCAATAACAAACTTTTTTTTCCACTCACTGTACAATGAACTATGGCAAAATGGAAAGCCTGTTCAGCCACAGACTGAGTCCACAGAGAAGACTGAACAAAGACTGTCCAATAAGATCTGTGCACACATTTACAATTACTTAATTTCCACATATCAAACAGCCTAATACCTTCCATTTCAATATATTTTTAAGGTCAGGTCATTTTTATTGTTCTCATTTTATTACTAATATATTAGTTACAGTTTGCTATATTCTGATAATGTGCACATTATATTCACTGCTAATAAACAAATTCAATTACAGGCCTGTGTCACTTTAGGTGCTCTACTACTAAAAGTGTACCACAATTTTCTACATATTCTGCTCGCTCTTTTGTCGATTAATCTCTGACCTGAAATAAGTCCTAATCCTCTCAATTGTTCTTTTAAAAATCAATTACGGGCATCAGCTGCCCACATTTTGTTTACAATGAAACAATGACCACTAACAGTTATGTATTACTGCACTCTAGTAGTGGAGCATTAATATAAGTTGAGCTCAAGACACACAAAAGTGCACTGAACATCCACTGTAGTTGTTCAAGGTTTTCTGACAGGCTTTTCATTGAATGTTGAGAGCCAGTGGCTGTTGAAGTATTGATGGATTTTGCTGGTCACGACTACAAGAGTACTTTACATTTGACCAGGGTGCTCAACTTTGCGTGTGTGTGTGTGTGTCCATTAATGGAGAGACTTTATTTTCTCAGTAATTCATTCCCTGCACTACTCAATTGAAGGTGACACTGAAAGACTTGAACCCAATCAGCGTCCCTTCTGTGCTTTTTTAATAAGTGTGAGTCTGATGACAAAAACACTCATATAATAAAAACCAAAGTAATTATCATGGCCAAGAATCTTAGAGGAAGATAATGAAAAGATCATAGATGTGACTAATGACGTTGCTTTACTTCGTATCACTGACCCTACCATTGATGCCTCACCATTTAACATTTACAACACCAGAACTCCCTTTGTACAACATTGCTCTGTACTGTACAGTTTGAAATCCTTCTTGCTAGCAGTTGTCGTGCAAACAATTGTATAAAATTATTCAATAACAATTCATATCACAAATTAGTTTTTTATACAATAGTTGAATAAGCAGAAGAGCTAAAGTATCTGTATAATTTCTGTGAGAGTAAGAAGAAGTGATTCAAAGACAAGAGGAAAGACTTGGCAAATTATTGCTATGTTGACACCTTAAACTGCTCCTGAGAAATTTACAGTAACACCTATTCAGAAGGAAGCTGCTGAGAAAGGTGCATAGTTGATCAAATGCCATCAATAAGGCCAGCTAAGCTGACTTGATTGAAGCTCCATTAGGAACTGCTGTCTACTGTGAAAATTCACAAAATGAGACAACTGAGGCACAGAATCAAATTAGCAGGTGGGGACCAAAACACTGACTGGGGCACAGACAGAGGGTCCTAATCAAACACCTATGTACTCCTACAGCTCAGCATACTGCTTCTAATTAAAGTAACTGTGACGTTCCATTAAGCAGACAGCAAACCCTCCCAAGGACCAATAAACAATACATATAAGAAGATTCACCTTAATTCTGAGGCACAAACATTTATCTCTTGCACAGAGTAATATGAAAGGAAAGGAGAGAAGGAGCAAGGTCAGGAGAAAGAGTAAGGGTAAAAGAGAGAAACTGGGGAGAGATGAATGGGAAGAGGCTGCAATGAGAATGCAAGTCAGGGAAAGAATGCAGATTCTCCGACACAAGAAAGGATTAGATGAAGTGAGAGTATGAAAAAAGTAAAAAAAGGGGGGGGAGGTGCAGCGGTGAGGAGAGATAGCAGTAGTAGAAGAGAGAAGCATTGAACTCTCTGTGTTTTTGAGTATGAGCAAAGCCTCTGGATTAATCAGGCCGAGTCATAGTGCCACATGGGGCATCTGTTCTGTTTGGCCCTGTTCAGACTATTGCCCTTGCCAGCAGGCCAAAAGATCCACTCACATACACAAATGTGTATTGTGAGAGAACATGCAAGGCATAATTAAGACTTTGCTGTTTAAGAACAAAATGCTTGCATGTTTCAAAACTGAAAACCACAAAGAAAATCAAAGAAAGGATTGTGCAATATTGGTATATGTTATTCATACTACCAATACAAGACTAAAATGTCTTGAATGTAAAGTCCTTCATTTGCACCCAACTTGTCACATTCATTAACAGATAGCTTGACTGTACAGTATCTTTAAACTAAATAAAAAAGATAGAGACATAACTCACAAGTGTACCTACACAAGAGAGTGTTAGGGATGGTTGCTGCTTTCTGTGGATTTTACCATCGACTGCATCATTCCCAGGTGAAAAGTAATGGTTTTGATTTCATGGTCTGGTTTAATTTGTGTTGCTATAAATGTAAATATCCACCTTCCACATGCAGTTAAAACTGGGTTTATGAAGCAAGCAGCCTAATTAAGTGTCACTAGCTCACTTTTGTAGTTTGCTCCAGAATCACACAGTAAACAACCAGCCTCAGGCTAACGAATGCCCCTTTGACAGTAAACTACACTAAAGCTGTCCCATAACCCTGCCCAGGATTTATACATCAAAACCTTGAACCGAGTTCTCTCTTTGTGATGGACCAGCAAACTGGTACAGGCTCTCAAAGATCTATGCCTCTATGCTCTATAGAAAATTGTACTGCAAATTCATATTTGCAGGTGTGGATTTTCTCAGATATAAAAGGTGAGCACAGTGGAACTTCTTTCTCCTTCAGCTGATGTATGTGAAAATGCACATATATCACTGTGCACAGTGCACAGCTTATCACAAGGAATAGCAAAAACAATTATTTTCATAGAGATTACCTTTCCAGGTAAAAAATACCATCATCCAAAAAAACTGTCAAAATAAAAAATAAATCAATAAAATAATTCATTTATGTGTAGTTCAAATGTTCAATAATTCCTTTGTCAGTTGAGGTGCTTTTTCAACACTGCAGAGATTGAGATGACAGTAAGCAGCAGATAGGGAGCAAGCAAAAGAGAAGGCATGCATATACAAACTGGAACTCGAGTGTATTTATATATCTTGTAAAAGTAAATGAAAGTCAAATAGAAATAGTAATGACATGAAGGATCAATATTAGCAACGATAGGAAAGTTGTGTCTTTTTACTGTTCTATAGATTTCCTTGTAAGGTTTTGGATGACAGACATTATACCTTTGATAATAATCAAAACTTAATGATTAACAATAAAAAATAAATCATTTGAACCTTTCAAAGCAGCTGCATATAATTAACACTCTTAATTATCAAAGAAAATTGAAGAACTTATTGCAACCCAATCCTGCAACAACTGGGTTGTTGGACCTGAACTGTTAAAACTAAATAAAAACTCTTTGGTGAAGTAGCATTCAATTTACAAAAAAAGAAATGTTACACGTAAACCCTACAAATTCCCCTTGAGCAAGCGCTAGGCGACAGGGGAGAGGAAAACTCCCTTAAAAAAAACGTCATAAAATTTGTCACTACAATACCAGGACATTTAGCATGTAGTACTATCAGTAACATCTGTTTTATTAGCAGTATAATGAAGACAAATAAAATGTCAGCCACTGTAGCTACAATTAGAAAACAAGCAGGAATTTTGGTGTCATCAGTTTTTGATCCTTTCTGTATATAGGTCATGACACGTAATACAAAAAATTAATAAATAAACTGCAAGGAGGATAGCCAGTAATAACAAGATTTATTCCCAGATTCTCATCAATAAGAAGGGTCTACACCAGACTGCCCACACTTCCCAGCAAAAAACATCTTTAGAACTTCCAGTCAGGCAACTCAACCATCATATCAAGATAGTTGTGAGATGCCCTGCCCACAGTCCACGTGATCCCAACACTGGTTACACGAGGTTCGGGAAGAAGAAGAGAGCTACTTTAATTAACGTTAATGAGCTAAAATAAATCATGTTAGCAGGGCTCTCTGGTGGTGATTCACTGACTGGAGACATTAACACAGACTGAGTGAGAAAGCTCATCATCAGCCAAGCCCTCTGTTCATGTTGATACGTACTACCCTATAATAGCTTATCACAGAACCAACCATCAGACAGCATCATGTCACAGTAAGCTGATAATAACTGATTTCACTTGGAGAAAATCCGAGATGTATGTTTTGTCTGTGCTTTCATAGATGTAAAGAGACTGTGAAATAATGAGTCTCAACAGAATCTGTCACCCCAGGCTCCAAACTCATATTGTGCTTCAGACAAAGACAGCTGGCAAATGTTTAAATACAGTGTTGCCAAACTTAAGCATAAAGGCATTCATTCTCACTCTGAAATATTCAACAGAAAAGTCCTCATTGATATCAACATGGGAATTAGCCTTTTGATACACCCCCTGGGCAAAGATCCTCTGGCACACATGCATGTATATAAGTGTACACATGCTTAGACAAGCAATAAGGTGGGAGAAAGTGTTAAATCTCCAAGCCTACCTCCCATTTCTCCCTACCCTCACTCCCGGGTTTCATTATCAATCGTGCCCAGCTCTCCCAGGGCTCTGTAATTTCCAAATATATAAATCATTAGTGGCTCCAGCATGAGGATTAATCGGTGGCTGTGGTTGCTGCTGCTGCTTCTGCCTCTCTGTGGGAGTGTACCATCACTCCCACCACATTCACATCAAGCCGCATCAGCAGCAACGAGCTGGGCTACGTCGATTGGCAGCGCTGACTGTGGGGGATTAGAAGTGGCAGCCTGGAACCTCCACATAATGCTCAATTCAGCTCCCCCCTTTCTCTCTATCAGACACTGTTTCTTTTACTTTTTAATCATTCTGGTCCTCTTAGATTAATGCAGGGTTTATTAAGAAGCAAGTGTAGCAGAACCATACATTTACAGAATTATCACATGTGAGGTTTATTCATAATGAATATCTGGGATTTGTGAATTTAACCTTGAGAGAAATATTTTGATTGCTGTTTTTTAAGAGCTCTCTGTAATTGAGTCACTGAGTGTAGTGGAGTGGAGTGGAGTGGAGTTGGTGGGGTAAGGAGAGATTGATGCATTAACAGACAGACAGAAGAGACAGGAGAAGGCAAGACAGGTTTGAGAAAGCTGTAGAACAATAAGTGCTCTGCTGGATCGAAGAAGAGAAAAACAAGCCCACAAAGCAGTCAGGACACTGGAACAGCTAATAGATTGTTTTTTTTCCCTTCAAAATCAAAATGCCCTTTAATGTGCTATGATGTTTTTTTGCATCTGCACATAGAATAAGGAATGATATAACAAAGTTGTTTCTTTTATGCAGAACTTATAAAAGCCCGTCTTCCTAAATGGTTTAGACAAGCAGCACAAAACAGTCCAAAAAAAACTGTGATAATTAAAATTGCAAAAAGACACAAGTATTAAAATCTGACCTTAAAGTAACACACACGAAGATGGCCAGAAAATAAAACTAAACTACACTGTGCAAATGTGGTAATGATAACTATACACACTCACTTGCAAAAAATTCAATTTATATTTAACTAAATGTGTTTTTCCCCCAACTGAAGTAGATTATTATTATATACATTATTTTCAACCAAACTATAGTGATTTGAAATAAACACTGAAAAATTCCCACAGTGCGAAATGTTTTATCAGTAGTGCATTAGGTAAACTGTGAACAAATTGTGATGTAATGTAGTCATTTGTGTAACTCCTACAATGTCACTGAAAACACAGAGAGAATGTGCTGCATTGTTTTGTTTCATGGATAATGTGGCTGTGTTGCAAATTGTCATAATCATTCCATTGTTTTACTTAACACATGTCTAAGGTTTGTTTGAAGTGCTGTTTTTCCTCAAATGTGATTACTGTTGTTTCTGTGTGTTTTCATTCAGAAATGCCTATAAAGGGTTTACATTAATTAGTTCTGAAAACAGAACAGATTTAATCAAAAACGTCAAAGCAATGCTTTTTTTTTTTGTGAAGAAGAACAGCAGGTTATATCACAACAGCTGCTTTAAAGCTAAAGCAGCTGTTGGAAAAGGTTAACATTATAGCCTGACCAATACTACAACCAGATGTCTTGTTGATTGTGTAATAAGCTCTGTGAATCAAGTGACATTCCAGTCTAAATTTATGTTAGTGTCTATGTGTGCTCCATTATATCCATCACTAGCAGGTTCCTATCCAGGATAACAGAACAGCAAATTTTAAAAACGTGGTATGTCAACTTCACCATTATTGGCCCCCTCATATGAATAATCCTTGGTGAAGGAGAACTTAACATCACACATAGAACACACATAGCAAAGTGTTATTACCAATGGATACAGTTCTTCACAAAAATGTTTTAATGAGGCTTTCATCAAAATGTCATTGCCACCTTAAAAAGTACAAAGAATGAGTCACACAGTACATTTAGGTTCAACTTCACTTGGATAATATGAAGTCCACCGCTACAGTGTATAAAATATGTGTGTCTTAAGACTGCTCTTCTACCCAATCGCACAAAAAAAGATGAATGCTTTGGAATGACCTTGTATTTTCGTTTAAATATGTGTTCCGATATTCATCTAGGTCACTGGTAACATTATGTGCCTAAACTAATAACACACAAACACTTAAAATCTTTTATCTTAAAAGTTTTAATTGAGCACACCTATTAAACTTTGTGGTGCTGGTGGAAAAGTAAATGGATTTGAACTGCTTAAAGAAACCTGTACAAATGTACAATATTCAGAAAGCACCATTTTTATTTTACAGATTTACTTTGATGCTGTAGCTGGCAGCAAGAGAGTTCTGAGGAGAAAGCCACTGCTGAACAAAAAGAACACAAAGGCTCATCTCACATTTGCCATTTTGATTATCTCCAAGACTTTTGGGCTAATGCGACAAAAGTTGAACATTTTTGGATGGTGTGTGCTCCATTACATCTGGCGTAAAACTAACAGAGCATTTTATAAAAATAACATCAGTCAAACATGGTGGTGGTAGTGTGATGGTCTGGGGCTGCTTTGCCGCATCAGGACCTGGACTACTAGCCACAACAGATGGAACCATGAATTCTGAGCTCTACTAAAGGATAATGTCTGGACATCAGTTTGTGACATCAACTCAAGAGCACTCGAGAAACACACCTGCAAGTTAATCTCTGAATAGCTAAAAAAAAAGTAAGGTTTTGGAGTGGCCTAGTCAAAGTCAGCATTTAAATCTGATTGAGATACTGTGGCATGACCTTACACAGGTTGTTTATGCTTGAAAACCCTCCAGTGACATCTGAATTGAAACTATTCTGCAAGGAAGAGTGTCCCAAAATTCCTCCACAGCAATGTGAAAGAGTTGCCAGTTGCCGACACTTGAGTGCAGTTGTTGCCACCAAAGATTATTTAATAAATTAAATAATCATTTTAAAACTGCATTTTGTACTTACCTTGGTTCTTCTCTGTGTGTAATATTAGAATTTCTATGGTGATCTGCATCATTAAAGTGTAGCCAAAAAAAAAGGAAAATCAGGACGGGGCAAATACTTTTTCACAGCACTATATAATGTAATCTGTGTTTTCCACCGAGCCGTCTTAGTCCGTCTTCCCTCAAGCAGCTCTCTTCACTGAGAGCGAGTAGAAGCAGAACGTTCTGTGTGTCTGGCTTTTTGCCAGCCTCTAGATTACGATATTCTCTGTGGATATTTGTGCTTTTTGCCATGGAGGATATGTACTTAAATTAACCATAAACAAATACAAATGGATCTAATATTTGCAGTTTTTTGTTGTTAAACTCTTTTTGTCCTCATATTTAATTGTTATGCACAGAAGAGGAGAGGTGCCAGAAGAAGAAACCGGCACTCTGTGCATTCAATCAACCAGCTACAGAGACAACTGGGGGACTTTTACAAACGGCTTAATGTTTTATTGTATGTATGTACAGTATGTAAAGCCATAAAGCATCAGCACAGCGACACACACCTCCATTTTTAAGAACTAACTCTGATAACTAGTTGACATGTCTTATTCTGTGGTCTTATAGCCATTACAGAAGAAACTTATTTTTGGGCTCTAAAAATATCCAGGCCTCTATGAGCCACAGTACTGGCATTCTGGATAAATATTAAAAAAGACTTTTTCTAGGAGATGGAAAAATGTTCCCTTCTGGAAATAAATCATGTCAAATAACATAAAACAACTCCTGAATCCAGGGCAGTGCTCCTAATTTACATAATATACCAAATACATTGCTTTATCTGCTGTGTGATGCTCCTCCAGTGTGTAGCAAGCATCTTACGTGAGGCAAGCAGTGCTGTGGTGGAGGTGTGTTTTGGTCTTGAGGTATGGGATTCTTGATCAGCCAATCTACATAAGGTACAGTAAGGTCTTTTGTCATCTTGTCATCTTGTGTGCACTGAAAGCCGAGTTCAGGGGTATTGAACTAAAACTCCAGGAGGTCCAGTCATTTTCACTTCTTCTTGAAGTCTAAGACCACGCTGTTACTGAGCAGAACATTTTTTCATTGTTCTCAACAGCAAGCTTTTCTAATACCCCTAATCCAAAAAGAACGCTTCAATCTTCATAAAAGTCAGTAATATAATTTGGTATAAAAAGAGCATTTTGTCAGAGTCTCCCAGAACTAAAGATGGGCACATGGTCATCAATCTGTGAAAAGCTGTATCTACAAATTGTCAAACAATTTTATAATAATGGTCCTTAACACAGGACTTTGAATTTATCATCATCATGGTCATCTCAACAGTACATAATATCATCAAAAGATGCAGAGAATCCATAGCAAGGGACAAGGCCGAAGACACAATATTGGATGGCTGTGGTCTTCAAGCCCGTAGACAGCACTGCATTAAAAAAACAGGCATGCTTCTGTGATGGACATCACTGCACAGGCTCAGGAATACTTCCAAGAATCGTGGAAAGAAGAAGCCATATATGAACATGACCCAGAAACACAGTCATCTTCTCAGGCTCGAAGCTCATTTAAAATGGTCTCTGGCAAAGTGGAAAACTGTTCTGTGGCCAGACAAATAAAAATTTGACATTCTTGAAATCATGGGCGCTGCATCCTCCAGACTAAAAAGGAGAGCGACCTTCTGGCTTGTTGACAAGCTTGCTGTAAACTGATACGTATACATAAAAGTCTAAGTATACTTGGCCTATACTTACACTTAAGTCTACTGACAAGTATATAGAAATACCCAGCATGCCTTTCAGTAGCTTACCTTTATAAACAAATAAGGTTTATAAATTAATAATTTCTCACAAACTGTTTAGAAACATGGTGTTTTGCCTTTTAAAGAGACTAAATATGGTTGGTAATTAATTGTTGCATTATAAACTATAAACTAACAATTTGTAAGGAGGGTGAGCAGTCAATAGGAGCTGCCTCTCATTAACTTTAGATTTAAAGTAGCTATGATGTTTTATATAGCTGTGCTTCAGTTCATCAACATGGAAGGAACTCACACTGCATGGAAACAGTTAACAATTATTCAGAAGTGTGCATTAATCAACTGAGGAGGAAAAAAGTATACTTTAACAGAATATTTTGATCATCTAAAAAGTATACTGTTATTACATCACTAGTAAACTAACAAAAAAAGTTTGTTTGAAGTATACTTTTATAAACTAAAAATGGTCCAATTTAGTCTCAAAAAGTACAAAAAAGTATAAGCATACTACAAGTACATTGCCATTAGTATACTTACTACAGGAACTTCTTTCAAGAACCAAGAAATAAGAAGTGCTACTTAACAGAACCTTTGGGATAACCATGACCTGGATGACTGAGAACCTTTACAGATAAATTAAGTATATTTGTGAAATATATTTGAAGTTTACTTAAGTATATCTGAAGGAAGAAACTTTCAGTACTTCACTTCTTTCTTAAGGGTTTGGGCTAACCAAGAGATTATGTGGGCATCTTTCAAGTTATTGCAGAAATATTCTGATTTAATTTTATGCAGCAACCATAGTCAAATAGGTATGGTGGCCTTGCTGTGTTTGATGTAGGACGAATAAAAGCACGACGGTGTGTCCACTCATGCATGACTGAATATTTCACTAACATCTTTACTGAATTTTGAACAAGCCAGTAAAAGCCACCTGTTTTTCCTCACTTGCTGCAGTTGTGTTTACCATTGACACAGAATTTGCTGACGTCCTGCTCATGCTGTGCTGTATGTCTTGAGATGCAAAGGTTCATCAGCCGATTCTGGTGTAAGTGAAGTCTAATTCCTCTTGTATATGAATTTTGCCTTGCCTCACTTCTGTGCAGTGTCACTATGTTGATGACAGTAACTGCTAATTGTACAGAACCTTGAATGTAACATTCATTAAATGCTGCCTGGTATCACAATCTCTGCTGCACATAAAGTCTAGCCACTAACTAACTAACTGAAGAATAGCCCAAACCTCAATGGAAAGGTCTGATCATGCTATAAAGCCAGTCAGTGAGACAGACGTTAAAAACATACAATGTCTGACAGTTTTAGGTCAGTACACCTCTAGCCAGGAATAACTGACTGACAGGTGTGCAGCTGAATTCCTTCAGAGGCCATACAGTAAACAACAAAAAGCTACTTCTTGTAGCTTTTAAAGTAAACTTCACCAAATCCACTGTGGTGAACTCTGCCTAGCTTTGTAGTAATCTGAAAGTTTAAAAAAAACTGCAAACATTACAACAGTAGTTGTATGAAGGAACTCGCAGCACACAAGCACTGTCATCTTTGAAGTTAAATATGGTATAAACTGAGATTTGATGTTAATTATTTCCAATGAATACATTTAATCCAATTCACTTGCTTCAGGGTTTACATTAATGTGTTATGCTAAGTAAAAAGGAGCTCAAAGATCTGGCACATTACAAGGACAAAAAGTTGCTGAAGAATGCTTTTGAGAAGACGGAAGATGAAGTGTCTGCAATATTACTATTCCGGTAATGGAAATTAACACTTCCTGTTTTCGTTTCATTAATTAAAAATGTAAATCCTGCCACAATAAATAATTAACTACAGCTGTTGATGTGTATTTGCCACAGGAAATGGTGAATGATAGTAAACAGGGCATGTGAGCTTACAGGGTGTATTAACAGTGGGATCTGAAAGTCTCAGCCTGGAAATAATGAGACGTTTTGAGAATTTAGAAACATTTCAAAACAAGACATATTTACGATTCTGTACTATTTCTTGGAAGGCCATAAAATATAAGCAAATGAAAGTCAAATTGTTATTCTAAGAAAAAAAAAAGGTTTTCTCATTGTTAAACTTTGACTAGCATAAGCTTTCTAAAGGGCAGTACATTTCACACCCAAAATATGATGAAAATATGATGTCATTGTTTTTTTCCTGGTCTTTCAAAAGTGTTTCATTCTGTAATGACATTTACCTTAAAAACTGTGGCTTAGGCCATATTATTTCATCATTGCAACTAATTTAATAGTCTAATAAATGAATTTTGGACAGGCCAAAACATTAATTCAACTTTTTTTTCATATTTTTAGGTTACTTTTCAAGAGATGTCATTTAACTTGATCGTGTGTCTACTCATCTCTGAACACTTCGCTAAAATACAAAATTTTGAACAAGCCACTGTTTCTTTCACTCGCTGCATGACCATTTGCGCTGAGCGTTAACATGTAGCAGACTGTTGCTCTGCCAACGCGCTGCTACTGCTACACTCTCTGTGGCTCGACAGCTGTGAGGACTAATTTTCCATAGATTCATATGAATTTAATCAGTTACCTCTGCCTGTCGTCAAAACTCAGGACTCACAATCTCCATTCCAGTTCATCCCTAAGATGCGGGTTAAGGCCAGGGCTCTTACACTAATACTAACATTAGATAATAATATTTAACATTTGTATTAGCGTATTTTAGACAAATGAGACTCCCTTTAAGCATGTTTGGTAAGCATCACATATTCTGGTTGTTTTGATGGTTTTATCCAGAGAATACAAGTTTATGAGCAATGAACAATTTTCAACCTGTGCAGTATTCAGACGTCATCACAGAATCTTGCTTTTGGGGTATTGTCATACTTGACAAGAGCCCGCAGCCATATCCAAATTGCCCTGCATCTTAAACCATTCTGCACTGCTTTATTTTGAAGATTATTTAGTGTATTTCATTTTTTTTCTTATTTTGTTGTATTTTAATAAAAGCTACCTGTTCCAAGGCATCTTTTTGTTTGTTTTTCTCCTACACAAGGTCAACTGGTGAAATTTTACAGTGTGGAAACTGGACCAGTTGTATCCAAACCATTATAGGCAGAAGTGTAGTACATTAAGTTTGTTTACTGAGAGGTAGAAAAGCAACGCACACGCACAGTGATCACAATCGATTATTAAAAAAAAAAAAATCTTTTTAAACTCCAGAGCCATAATATACCTTTAGGTTTATATCTGTGTGGAGAAGGATTCATATTACAGACTCAACTATTTGAAGACAAAAGAAGACCGATTGTCATGTCATGGACTTCTCTCTACAGTCCCCTGATTTCAACACCTTTAAACATCAAAGAATGACAAATTCAAAATATTATTTTGTCTCAAACTTTTGAGCCACATTATTTATTTGAAAATTGTGCACTAAACTGAGGTGGAAATTTACTGCTACTAAAGGGAAAACATGTTTTTGTACAGTAAAGACAAAAGAACAATACTTTCATTTAAACTGTTAATTCATCATTCTTGAAGCGGAGAAAGACATGATATTTTGCTCACTCATGCTTGCTGAGTGAAATGCAGTTCTATCAAATCTCTTATTCTAAAAGCAGAAGGCAGTAGAAAGATTTCAAATTTACTCTGAGCCCCTTGAGCCATAAGCTGTACTTTGGTTGTCTGTTTGCCAAACGTGATCCAGCAACACTTAAGAATCAGAAATCTTCTAGCATAGCGAAGCTTGAAGTTGTCTTGTTGATGAGAAAAGACATTGACAAGGACATAGCATAGACATCAGACCACGTTTGATCAGCGAATAAAGGATTTGTCATTTCTGTATGTACATGCATATGTATCCAATCTATGTGTGTGTTTGTGTGGGAAAACGCAGAAGAGTATCAGCCAGTAGCTGTGTCCGCACAGACAAAGCATAACACAACATGGTTTGCTCATACTAATGTGTTTCTTCAGCCAACCTATGCTGAAGTACTTAAAGAAATGATTATGTGGACTTTATATCAGAAACTATATTCTACTCTTTGGTCTAAGCCACATTCTGTGTTCAGATGTTTCTTTCTTTCTATGATGCTCTCTCCATCTCGCTCTCCTTTTGTTTTCTTTGTGCCCATGCAGACATTAGAATGTCAAATGATAGGGGAGGAGAAGAGACAAAAATGATAGCCTCCATTTTAAAAGAACAACAACAGTGAGAGAACATCTAATTACTCTTATGAGCCTATGCCAGGTGCACGGTGTGAATCCTAAAACACAGTTTCTAAGCACCATCGACATTCTGCTCTTAGACAGAAGCCAAATAAGAGAAAAAACAATAGGGAGGAGAAAAGGGGATGCACTGAATGAAGAGCAACTCAGCCAGGGAGAAAGGGCAGGGGTGGAGAAGAAGGAGGTGGAAGGAGTGAGTGATGTAGGGGGGGACTGTAGGCAGCACAGTAGGTACAAAGTACAAATACATCACTTAGGTGGATGACAGTCACACTGTGGCATTACTCAGTGCACTCTCATTGCATCAGTTGCCATCTATGTCCTTTACGCCAGAGACAATGAACAAATGAGTGTGGACACAAAAACGTAATCACCTCACCTGACTGCTACTATACTACTGCTGTTGCTACTGTTTGTGACATGGGAGAGATAATTTCATGATGCATGCTAACCTACGCAAGCTGGTCATCCTTCTGATGATTGTTATTATGTTACATCACTTGCACAGTCATCCGACCAAATGTCCATGAAGCACTGCATGTCCTCATGACTCCACGTTTGGCCGCGAGTCATCCCGCAGCATGTTTTGTGTATGCAAACGAAATAAATTAAAACCCATACCTAATCAAATGCCATCAAATGATGTGATTCATAACTTTTGGTCCCGTTTTGGTTCGGTATGGTTTCTCACCAGAGATGATTCGGCTCAAGACCACCTCATTGTGGGGGTCTTGGTGCAGATGTTTTGATGCATTTACTGTGTTCACACTGGATGAAACAAACTTCACAAAGAGGGAAAACAAAACAGGGTTTGATTTAAACGGACTCAGCCTGTAGGTGTGAAAGCGCTCTCAGTGGAACTGTAGCTACACTGTCAATTCATTCACTACTCCCACAAGACCAGACACATGCCCTCGACTGCAGGGCGCTAACAACAGGGCTCTTTGTGTCCGAAACATACAGGTTGTATTATTGTGTGAAAAGTAGGGGAAAACTGTGGGTCTCCCGTCAGGGTCAAAGAGTTGTGTTATAGGTTAGCAAAACACCAGCTTATTTATTAAACTATCTGAGTGAAAGACCTCAACAGAAAGAAAAAATGACATCTGTCAGACAGGCAGTGATCTATGTTCAACTCTAAGATCTGGTCCACATACGTTCCTGCCCGTCAGTGAAAAAAAGTGAATGACATCTTTGTCACAAGGAAGTCAACTGAAGTTATTCACACAGCAGCCATTATTGTACCTTGTGTAGGAATTCCTACCTGTATTAATGGCACAATCTATACAAATACAATCAGAAGGGATGCACCAATACCACAATTTTCCAGGCCTTACTACTTAAGTACATTTGACTACTTGCCAATACCAAGTACCAACATAATTAGTGCTTCCTTAGAAATTTTTAAAAGTGCTCCTCACTGGCAAGTTAGACAGCCCCACAGCTCTTGAACTTGAACAACCTAACGCTGCTCACCCACACATTAACTGGTATGATTCACTCCTCATAGAAGTCATTAACTCTGTGTGCTTGTGCATATGTGTGTGTGTGTGTATACACATCTTTATTACACTGTGTGGACAATCAAAACTATCATTGCCAAGCCCTCATTACTTGTGCTTTATGAGGGTAAAGATCTGGTTTTAAGCTTTATACTACAATTAGGTTTTGTTTTGCCTATAGTTAGGGTAAGTGCTGGGGTTAAATATTTAGTATCATGATACTATTATGATAATGATGGTATACAGAATGCATAATGTCAATGAATGTCCTCGCAAAGCTGTAAGATATACAGTGTGTGTGTGACTGGCCACATTATTATCGGCTGCTGAAGAACAGATCCTGTCCTGCTGTCATGAAACCGATCAGGTCTAATCACATAGTAACTGAGAACACTGCTGCACATAATGTGTGGGAAGTAGATTTATTTATAGTTTAAGATAGGTATTAGCACAGTATCAAATCCATCAACACGTCACTGAAAAGGTTACCTAAAGCAAGCTTACAGGGACAAGTGCATTTTTTTCAATAAAGTGGCAACTAGTTTTTGAGCGAGGCTATATTTTGGTGGTGCTGTAATGCTCAATAGCTATTGTAGATGCCTTGACAGAGAGTACAGTTTGGACTGGCATTTTGTGTATATAATGAATTTTTTGAGTTTTAAATTTGAATACAGCAGTTAGCCATAATATCTCCAAATCATAAGAAGAGCGGAGCATTGTGGGCTTGTGAGCCCACACTAACACCATTTCTTACAACCACTGTTTCATCATACTGTATAATTGTCAGTATAATGAAAATAAATAAATGTAGATGAATGTAGCCAGCTATGTCTGTAGTGCTGCATTACAAAGAGACAGTGTCCTCACACCCTTGTCAAAACATTATATACAACATAAAGTATATTTAAGTAAAGCGTGTATAACGAAGCCTGATCAAGTTTTTTAACTATAAGATGTGTTTAAAAATGATAAGGAAAACACAAATACCAGTGGAACATTACCTGATTATGTGTTAAACTATATTATATTATATTATATTATGACTCATTATTTTCTACTTAAAAATTTGCTACATGTTTAGGAAATAATTTCAAGCCTGTAAATTATAATGTAGGTTAGTTGGTGTTCATTGATTAAGAAAAGAAGGATTAATAATGACACTGGGGGTCTATTGTTAAAAAAAAAATATATATATATATATACATATAAACTTATTTGTAACTTCACAGTTATTGTTCTTTTTGAGTTACCGTTTATGAACCATGTACAATCAAAAAACAAGATTACTGATTTATGAATGTTTCAAGTCACTGTAAATATAACTCAACATCAATGCACTGGACCTGTGAACTAACACCTTCCTTGCAATAAACCCAATTTTTCTTCATTATCTTTTCTGAGTGTTTGTGTGAGTCTTTGGTAGAAGAGCGTCCAGACACTGATAGAACAAACATGTCTCAAAGGCAAAAATGCCAATGTTTCTGTAAAATGGCAGAGCTACAGCTAAGTGCAGACTTTCACATTATGCTTTTGACAGATGAACTACTGCAATTATTACTCAACATGTATCTGTGAACTAATAAACAATGGCTGACACACTGTTTTGGAAGCATTTAATCATCAAACCACAATGAAAGAAAGCCAGTAATTTCCTCAAACAAATTTAAAGGCCAGACTGAAAGTTAACATCAGACAGACAGCAGAGAAGTGGTGTAAATCTGTTGACCCTGTTGTTAATGACAAGCAATGTGAGCGAAAACATGGTTCTATCCCAGTGGAGCTGTGAGCATTCATGTGGACGACCACCCTATTACAGGTGTGAGATGGGGCTAAATGGAGAAAAATGATGTCCAGTCAGGCAGGCAGGACCCTGTCCCCAAACAGTTGTTCAG
This sequence comes from Helostoma temminkii, assembly GCA_900302695.1. Lineage (NCBI taxonomy): Eukaryota > Metazoa > Chordata > Actinopteri > Anabantiformes > Helostomatidae > Helostoma > Helostoma temminkii. Next base: position 47,923 of record OMLM01014153.1, on the reverse strand, counting down.
CAGTTTGATCTACAGCATGGGTCACCTTGTCCACCCACTTACAACAAAGCTACAGCACACCCAAACCCAATTCACAAAACATCTGGGGAAAGGAAGATGAATCATTGTGTCAATATGTTCGGACGGCCTTCTCTCACCTCTGTGCAGCGTCCTTAACATTTAACCTTCAATTCAGATAAAAATGTCCTGAAATGCCCCATAGAGATTTCAAGGCATGAGCCAAATGCTGTGTTCATCCACCCCTGGGTACTGCAACTCTATTATTCACAATTATCTTTGCATGCAGAGACTCTAGCTAATTAAAGACACTTGGTTGCATTTAGCTGGGAGCTTCCAGAAGTGTAAAAGAGTAAAGAGCAGCTTTAAGAAATATCACTGGGAAGAAAGCTACGAAACAAACAAAAAGCAAAGTCTCAGCTTTTAGAATTAACACATCCATGTGCAGATGAATGTAGGCAGCTACATCTGTACTGCTGCCTCACAGTACAGCAACACCAAATAGGCAATATCCTCACATAACTATATACAGTTTATTTAAGTAAACAATGTATGATCAACATTTTTTAACTTAAAGATGTGTTTAAAAAATTATATGGAAAACACAAATAAAGGCACAACATTACTGATTATGTGTTAAACTAAGGTATATCACATAATAACTCATTATGTTGCACTTAAAAATATGCTACATGTTTAGGAGACATCATAATTGCAAGCCTGTCAATTATAATGTAGGTCTGTTGGTATTTTTTGATTAATAAGAGGAAGATAATTAATGTTTATGCTGTTTTGTCAGTCTTTGACATGAAATTCAAAATAATGCTAGCATCATTCAAAACAATAAAAGTGAATAAGAGAATTGGTGTACACAAAAATTCAAATGAGCTAATGTTAAGCATGGTTATTCTTTGTTATTTATGTACATCACATGATGATGTCTTTAAATATATGAAGGTTAAGGTTATTATAATTACATAGAGGTAGATTTTCTTAATACAATTCTAATATGCAGTTTGACATGGGGATATCCTGCTTTTTTGGCCCCATTACACATCCTGAAATCTGCTAATGCCAAGTCACATACTTATTATACATAAATATATGCATGCACATACACAGAGATGGATGGAGAGGAGAAGCAGGTCAATCAAATTTTCACATACATACTGTAGTTACTTCGCTAGTTAAATAAAAAAAAATGTTATTTAAAAAAACATTATAAATAATCTTAACAAGCACAAACATGACTGGTCTTTTGAAGTTGTTCAAGAACCACATCCTGGAAAACAGACTGATGTTGGCACTTGACTTGTCATTAGTGGCAACAAATGTGGAACTGATGCGTATCGGGTTATGAACAGCTCACAATAAAAAGGGGTTGTTTTACCTTATATGTTACTAGCCAGAATTACTGTAGATTTCTGAAAGCAGCACTGATCCCATTGAGATGTTCCAACAGTCAGCTGTTACAACATGATGGAGGCAGCCTCCATCAGTCACAAATATAAAATATGGAGTAAAATGTTTTTATGTGGGAAAAAAGCATTCTAACAGTAAGTTATGTAAGGTTCAATTATTACGCCAAATTGTGGCCCCTTGTTGGAGCTGAAAATACTTTACTGATAAGGAACTGCATGTGACAAGCACTAATTTCTAAGTTTTATAAAGATCCTTCTTGCACTGGCACCACAATTAACCCCACGGCTATATCACTGGCCTTGATGAGAGCAGAATTCAGCTAAGAGCTTCTCTTCCTTTCCTTTTTCTTTACCATGGTTAACCATACCATCGGTGCGGTATAATCATCTTAACATTGTGCAGAGGGATTTGACATGCCTCTAATGAGATGTCAGCAAAAGGAGGCAGAGAAAGCTTCTAGGTGTACACTTGCACTATACGTGTACCAATTTAAGTGTTTTGGTAAAGTCACATTGTGAAGAGTCACACTTCATACAGACGTCATTATCACACATTTTAAAGGAATGAGTTTTTTTAAAACACTGACATTGTTATTTATCTGTCAAATGGCCTCTTGGTTGATACAGAGCCTCTTTTTGTTAAACAGTGCCTCACACAGTGCAAGGAATGCAGACAAAGATGTACTATCCTCCTTCTGTGCAAAAATGCTCTTTCAGCAACACTAAATCAGCTGTAAAGACTGTAGAGCTCGTTATGAATGGGATTTGGTTGTGACGACTGCTCAGACCTACTAGAAGATTCCAGTCTGTCTAGGTTTCTGCTGCCAGTTGGCAGAGAAAATCGTTAAGAGTGTGCTGTGTAAAGATTCTAGTCTTTAGTCTTAAAAAACAGTGGCTGCCAGGCATTAAGATTTTTTTAAACATGTTTAATATTATGACCGACGTCGGAGACTGATACATATATACACAGACCCAAACTGCATATATGATGTTAATCCTGATGTTTATGGTTGAGGGGTCTGTGGAGAGTAGCTGTCCGATGCACCTGACCAGTAATACGCTCTTGCTTCATTATGTGTTTCTATTTCAGCACAACTTGGCCATATGCCCTATCAACAACACACACTACCTTTCCCACAAGGCCCAGAGGCAATCACACTCAGTGATTCATTATGGTATTACTAATAAACTTCTGTACCGTGATAAAAAAAAACTTTTTTTTTTCTTTCCAAAAAGCAGAGAGTTCACCGTCTTCAGATAACTACAAATAAGTTATATTGAAATGCAGTTTTCACTGATTAATTTATTCACTGACAGCTGTTCAAATTCAACCTCAGATCATGTTTCAAATGTAAAAGAGGGTCATCCTTACACACAGTAAGTGAAACCAATTATGCTTGTAACTATGTATACCATCTAATGCTATAGTTTTGTTGGAGCACTTGTTGCTAGGACATGAAAACACTAGGGCTGTGTCTGAAATCACTCCGTAGTCACTCATTCACTACTCCCTATATAATGTACACTTAGTAGTCCACTTAATAATGGGCAGTAAATTAAGACACTCGCTCAGCATCATATTCCCATTATCCCAGATAACAATTGGATTCGCGCAACTGTAATTTTCTTACAGTGCATTGTGGGATTGTTAGCAGAAAATAGTGTATATGCCATATAATGAAATGTTAATTTATAGAAAATTCACAAAATCAAGAATCAGACAATGCAATTTATGCTCTCCTTTTCACAGCATGTACTTTTTTGTTTGTTGTTTAATTTTCTTACAGCAACTAACTCCCAGAGTACAGGTTGGCATCAAAACTTTAGCTTCCAGCTAAAGTTCAATAAAAAGTTTAATTTTTTAACACAGTTGTCTATGATTGTGCAAGACCTAGTTATCTGTCTCATTAGCTGCACCGTAGGGAAAATATGCAATCAGGTGTAGTGGAATTACATTTGAGTGGGTAACAGAGTTATTCAACTAGTATTCTGCCTATCCTTCATGAAGATGCAGTTTGTTGATCACTTACCAGACAGCTTCACAGGTGTTCATACTTTGTCTTCCGTGATGCCAAAAACATATTTAAGAGCCATGTGGAACAACAACCCACATCAAAGTGTTAATGACGCCACAAAGTTTATAAGGCTGAAACTCCAGCCAGTCAGTTAAAACTGATGAAGCCTTTTGTAAGGGAGGGAAAATGTCTTCAAGGACTTCAACAAGCACATCCAGTTGCCACTGACATGCACTTCTGGGTTATCTGTGCTATGTATAAACAGTAGTCACCAGGGTGTGCATACTTACATGACAAATTTGTATCACACAAAGATATCATGAAGGCCACTGCTGTTTATCTTCCTCTACAATATTGAAGCAGAGTTGTTCCTGTGAATGGTATGCCTATTTATAAATTATATCTAACAACATCGCCAACATGATGTGGGTAGGGATGGGTTGGAGCTTTGAGATAGGCAGTGAGTGATAAAAAAAACTGAGCAAATGCACAATGCATGTGCCAAAGGCTGGCATTAAATCAGCTGCCATATATTAATTAATATTGTAAAACATTAGTGTAACAAGCTGAAGCTTTGGTAATGTACATGGATTGATGTTAAATTGGTGCAGCTTTTGCCTTGGATGCATCCATGCTAATTAGCGACAATACAATAGCTCGGCTATTGCCAGACCAAAGCCATATAATGCCTGTATATGTGAAGAAGAGATTCATTCAAAATCAGTTAATGTATCAAGACCTGTGTCTGTATAGAAGCAATCACCTGCTATAGTATCCACAATGGCAGTGGCTGCAAACATCCCACAAGCATAGAATGTTCACTAATCTCTGTCTGCAGCCTCCTTTTCTTCCTCTGCTTCGCTAATCGATATCAGACTCCACAGCACACACCAGGTTCGAAGAGGCTGCTAGTCCACTGATCCTAATCATGGCCTTTCTCCAGATAAGACTGGTACAGGAAGGACATAATTGCCTGCAATAAATTCATCAGTTTTCAACAGTTTGTCTGAACTCAAGTCATTATGCTAATTAAGATGCTAATAGGGAGAAGAGAAGATCAGAGGAAACCTTAAGTCTAGAGAAACTAGACCCAGAGCTTCTCTGAGCCATAAATGACCAGATTTAATGCCGCTGTGGTTTATTTAGTGTCCTTTCCTCTGAGGTGTCAAGGTTTTTAATCAGGTAACCCTTCTCTAGATACTGCTTAATCACCACAGGTGTTTTAAATCGTAAACCGAATGCTGGTGAGTCTGTTGGAAATCACATGTATGTGTGAAATTCTAAAATGCAGCTGTAAATTGCGGGAGTTGTATTACTGGTGTTGAAGAAGCAGATGTTCTCTGTAAGTGATAAAGACAGCACATGGACAGACCAATCCTTATAATGTGTGAACAAGGCAGGTGTCAAACTTGAGTAGTGTTTCAAGTAGATGTAAATGTAGCAGGACCAAGCTGTGATAGATAGGAGTGATATAACTTTCCATCAACAAGAATACAATCACATCTCTCTAATCACCCATATGATCAAGTTAAAACAATATGTACTTCTGCATTTGCCACTATGAATCTGCCCACTTATTACAAACTACTTAGGAGAGGGATGGAAGTTGTGAAGGGAGAAAAGGAATAATATTATGGTGAACAAGATATGCTGCCTTATTAGGAAACTCTTATGACAAACCTACTAATGATCAGAACAATAGTAATTGCATGTGAAGTAAAATCTTAGACAATAAAATATTGCAGTCCAATAAATAAGAAAAAAAAACAAACAATAAAAAGTGTGTGAAAACAGTGTTAAATTCTACATGATTACACAGGGGTTATGTATGGCTGTAATGCTCATAACAAACTGGAAAACAAAACTAAAGACAAAACTCTTCAAGTACGGAACTAAGTACTTTTGCAGCCATCTCCATAAAGTACATTGCACAGGACCAGGAGTCTACATTCAGATAACGCTTGAAGTCTTGTCAGCAGGTCTTTTCGAAATTATCTATTGAGCATCTGACCGACAGTGAAAATGGAGTACAAAGAGGTCAACCAACTGCAAAACCTACTGATTAGTGAGAAAATCTGTCAGTCCTTTGGTGAAAATTCTGATTTTGGAAAGGGTCTAAAACTCAACTTATCTTCTATATTTTATTTTGATCAACCTTGGACCTTGGAAAAACACCTTCCATGAGTCACTAGTCCTGCCAACTGTGCACTCAGATAAGAATGTTGTGTCTTGGTATGACAGTTTGCCAGAATTTTTTTTTTAGTCGTCAGACAGCAGCACTGAAACTTCCATAAGCACAATTTCCATGAAACAGGAAATTGTTCGACACGTTTTTCAGACTGGTAATATTCATACGAATTATTACTGCAAGTAACTTCTAACAGAGAAATGTGATGATGTGATATTGTGCAAGTAAACAGGCAGCACAGCAATAAGAACAAATGCAGAAAGGCATTTTGTAAAAATTTGTTCAGCAAAGCATTATTTGTACTGGAATGGCGACAAGAACTGCATCTTTGGCTCACTTACTGCACAAACATAGTAATATTATAATGTGGATGAAGCTCACTACCACACTAATAAACTCCAACATAGAAAATATCATCTGCTCACATACATTATTCCTAGTTATTCGTGTAGTGGTCATGGATGTAGTTCAGCATTATGAATGACTTCTTTACTAGAACTGGAATAGGCAAGTGACTGGTGCCAGAGACAGAGCTCAAGACAAAAAAAACTTCACCTTCTTGGGTGTCTTACTAGAAGCTTACTATCAAGGCAATTAGGGAATTTGTAAGAACTATGACAACAGTCACTCCAATACAGTTTGAGAAATCTAATGGGGGATGGCTGAGCTTGCTGGACAGGTGACATCTGAAGTAATATGCGGTGCTTCTCAGCAGGGACAGGTTGACTGGCCAAACTGAGGTAAGGAAGAATGTAACCAAATACAAAGAGGTCCTTGAAGGAAACCTGCTACTGAGTACACAAAACCTGGGACTAGACAGATTGAGCATCAAAGTGGCACCAATCACGCAGCCAAAATAACCGGACAAGTCGCTAACTGTATTTATGTATCCCAGCCAAAGCCTATACGTAAAGCCCACAGAAGACCTGTAGAGAGACCTGAAGATGGCAGCTCACAGAGACTATCCGACTGAGCTTAAGAGGATCTACCAGGAAGAATTAGATAAACTGCGCAAATCCAGGTGTGTAAAGCCTGTAGAGGAGGGGTTCGCAAACCTGGTCCTCCTACCAGCTGCTGATCAGGTGTGCTCAGTCAATCAGAAGCTGTGCAGGGATAGCTGGAAAACAAGCAGGACAGTGTGCCTTGGTTGGCCCAGGGTTGGGAAATCAAAAAATAATCAAAAATATTTAATACTAATTTAGGCTCAGTAGAGAACATCAATCATGCAGGTTTTTGTGATTGTCATGATTGCCTTTGCATCCACTTCCTCACCATGGGTATGTTTTCCTTTCAAGTTACATTTAGATAATTATGAGTAATTACATAACGTAATTGTCACATAAAATGTGACACTACAATCAATGTGGAGATTTTATTTATAATTAATCATTTATCCACAAATGTGCAGAACTGAGAACAAAACTTGTAACCATTGTGCTTTCACCACTCTTTTTATTACAGTGGCTGCACAATACATTCTAATAACATAAAATACATATATCATCCACATTTGTACCTACATTTACACTGTAATGTTGTTGTCATGTAATTTAGAAAAATACTGAAATTAATGAAAATCCAATTCGCTATTAGTACAGCACAGAATCCCCTTTGGCAGTACTACACTTCTTAATAGTGACAACTTAACACAGGCTACAGAGAGAAATAATCTGTGCAATCATAAATTCTGGGCTTGAAAAGGTCAGAAAAGATGGTTCTATATGATGATGAAGAATCTTGTACAGCAGAGGAGGAAAGTAAATGTGTGAACATGTCTCTGTGTGTATAGGAGGTTCTGACTAGAAATCAAAGGTTCAGAATCTGTGGAGATAATCAAATGTACCTTCTTACCCATCTCCATTGCACACAGTTCCAAGAAAAAAAATAATGGCACTGTTTGCAATTTCCTCGGTTTTCAGCATAAATTGTTCTTTAAATGTGATCTAATCTTCACCAAACTCACAAATACTAACACAATATTTATAAGCTAATAAAACACAAAAAGTCACGAGCTTTTATGTCCTGAACAGACTCATTAAACATGCCAAGTGATGACTGAACCAAAAACAAGCGCATTCTGTAGATGTGGATTTGACTTACATAGTCTGTAATTCTGGATCATTCTTCCTTAAAGTACTGTTTTAAAGAAGGTCATTCCACAACATCTCTATTAGGTTGAGGTCTAGGCTCAGACTGGGTCATTAGAAACCCAGCCCCAACTCTAGCCCAAAAAGCTCACTTTGTTTCTCCAAATATTCTGTAAATGTACAGTATTTCATTGCTAAATGTTATTGTCCTACTGCCTCACACAGCTTCTTCTGAACTTCAGCTTGCAGACATCCACTCTGACAGTATCCTGTAGGATATCTTGATAAACCTGGGAATTCATTTTTGAGAGCAGCAAAGCAGCATCACTAGACACTATATAATATACATCAAGTATGAAGTGAATGCTTAGTAATCAAATCTAGTACAATCAACAGTTGCAATATAAAATCCCTCGTAGTGTATATAAAAATATAGATGCAAAGCTTACATTCATGAATAAATAAGCCAGTTGGCCACTGGGCACCATTAAGCCTAGTGTAGCTGACCATCATTTGATTTACTGTATTGATCTACCACCTAATGAATCAATGTTTTCAACTGTTTAGCAGTTTTTTCTTTTTGCACCCCCACACACAGCACATAACGATTTAAACAGTGCTGAGAAGCACAACAAAGCTTTGTGGTAAGTGTTTTTTTTTTCTTTTCTTTTTTGAAACACTGCTTAGTCTCATTTGTATTTCAAGCATATAAAGAAAGGGTTTAATCAAACACTGGCATAATCGTGGTTGACTACTTCACATTGTATGCCTGAGCAAAATACTAAGACTACTGTCTACTGATTTGTTGTACTAAATATTTGTGCAAGTCTACGGTTAGCTAGCTGTCAGGTGTAATCTGTGCAGTGTGTTCATGTGCAACTGACATTACAGTGACTTTATAAGTCAGACTTGGTATGTCAGAGCTATAAAGTAAACACTTTTTTGCTAAGTAGTTTAACAACATTACAATTTTCCTACATAAAGGTTAGTTTAAATAAAGTAATAGAGTAGAGTAATAGAGAAAAATTGTATGTTTTCAAATACATTATTTTGTGTAATTTGTATTTGTGTATGGTCTTCTTTAATTTAGTCTAAAATGTAGATTAAGACAACATATCCCTGGGTCGCCCTCCCTCCAGCTAATAAATTTTTGGGTGTGCGATTTTTTGGTTTTTGGTCTTTTTAATCTCTCAATTTTATACTAATTTTCTGAAAGGGACACACAGTGACTTTTCCTGGAACCTTTTACACAGGAGCATTGCCTCTGTTCATATTTGTGCTATTCATATATTGGAGATGAATTGAGCATACAGTTTTGGGGTCAACTGAGCTCATCATATCTAAAATGCTATTAACACCCATACTGTCATCTGCTGTGCTCATCAGAATTGAATGAGTTCACAGATTACACACAATCCTATGGCGTTCAATTCAAGTTCTGAACGAGTGAGTCTCTCTTCTCTGTTCCAAATCTGTCCAGTTGTGTGGACTGGTGTGGACTGAACCATCTAAAACGTAACATTGGTAAAACAAAGGACCTGGTGATTGACTTCAGAGAATCTGGGAGTCCTGTCACCCCTCTCTCTTTCTCTCTCTCTCTCTCTATACAGGGGGAGGGGGTGGAGGTCATATCGTTATACAAACACCTAGGAGTGTTTTTGGGCAATAAACTGGACTGGACCAGGAACTCATCAGCACTGTACAAAAAGGCTCAGAGACGCATGTATTTAATGAACAGGCTCAGGTCCTTTAATGTCTGTAGCACCATGCTGCAGATGTTCTATGAGTCTGTGGTGGCGAGTGTCATCTTCTACGCTGTGGTCTGCTGGGGCAGCAACATGAAGGTGGCAGACACTAACAGGCTAAACAAACTTAGCAGAAAGGCTGGCTCTGTTCTGGGGGTGAGCTGGACCCTCTACGTGTTGTAGCTGAGAGGAGGATACTGCTAAAACGCCACTTCTCTTCACTTCTCTAGACAATCCCTTCCCCCACTACACAGTGTGCTGGCTGAACGGAGGAACACATATAGCCAGAGACTGATCAACATCAAATGCTCCACAGAGCACCACAGGAGATCCTTTGTGCCGGTGGCCATGAAAATGTACAACTCGTCTCCCGTCTGTAAGAAGGTAGGGAACTGAACTGACTATCATCAGTATCATTATTTATCATTATGCCATCATTCCACTCTGGTCTATTGTTATTGACCCATTTCATCCATCTTTGATACTCTGTGTATATATTCAGTTTTTGTATGGATGTTATTTTGTGTTGTGCATATCTTTCTGGGTGTGGTTCTTTCCTTCGGTCTGTATTGAGAGCTACTGTAACAAGGCAAAACAATTTCCCTCTGGGATTAATAAAGTGTTTTGAATCTCGAATCTAACTCTGAAACCCCTGAGGAGGCTACCATCTGAATACTGATTTATTCACTTCCCAGTCAAAACACAGTGAAGAGCCATAATCTCAAGGCCTCTGCACAAGGACATCCTCCTTGAACCATAATCACCCTTACATCTCTTATCTGCCCCAGCCTGGATAACATGATTAAAAAGTGGCTAGGACATACTCCCTCTGTACCTGGGATATGACTAGTCCCCGCTGTCGCATGTCAATCAAGCTGAGAGGTCCAGGTGTGCAGTGACTCAAGGCCTCCTCTAGCCAATTAATATGGCAGTAAAGCCATGTAGCTTGTGCTGTACCTTAAGGGGTATGACCAGAACAGTGGGATGGCACAGACATAAAAGTGTATCTTGGTGGGGGACTATGCAGAGAAAGATAGCTCTGCTGCTCTACAAGACTGAAGGATCACAGGAAAACAATCTGTGAAAACTCATCTCTAGGAAGGAGGAAGAAAAAGCATCCTTCAGAAAAAACTATGGCTGCAGACTCTACTATACAATATGATAAATCTAGGCCTAGAAAATCTGAAAAGAATAATCACTTGAGGGTTTTTCCTGAGAGACAAGTGGGTCTACAGAGACAGAAACGTTTGGATACTAGTTGATTCCTATGGCTAATCAGACTGAAGAAACAAGAAAAAAGCAGAAAGGAGTGCATTGCATGGAAAGACCATTCAGAAGAGCAGAAAAGCAAATGGAAAAAGGTAATGTAAGAATGTGTTTTCGAGAAATTACTAAAATGTAAAGAGAAAGAATGGTTGCAGAAAAAATAAATGTCTACAGAAAGTAAAGGACAACAACCCACAGTGTTTAGCACTAGCAGCTTGGGACCTGAACTACTGGTGTCTTTTGAAATCCTAAAACAAATCATCTTTTTAAAAGCTAGATACGAAATGTTTGCAATTTTGTGCTATGCATACTACTCTGGAGACTAAAGATTTTATTGTACAACACAAATCTCTCTCTCAACATGGAGAACACTCCTGTAAAATGCTTCAAGAAAAACACAATGAGACCAGATAACGTGTTTCTGGCCTGCTTTGCTGTAAAATGTCCATCTGGAGAGGATTCAAAAATGTATGTTGATGTTTGATAAAATTCACATTTATAAATCAAAGTGAAGTGCACGTCTGTCAGCTGTGCTGGCTGGCCTGCAGGCCAGCAAGTGGGGATTAGGAAAACACAGGGTAGTGGTTTGTAAGACGGGAAGCTTTAGGAACCATGTACCAGGATCAATTCAGGAACAATGTTCACTTTGTGCATACGCCAATGTGAGAACAGCCAAACAGAGATTAATATGATTTTCTTTAGGGCCAACACCTACAATGAGATGCCTTAGTTTTAATTCGATGAATATTTAAATACAAAATTTTACCATTTACTGACATATCCATTCAGGTCTCTAAAAAAAAAGACCAAAAAGGTAGACTTAAATGTTCCAAATGTTTGCTGTTCTGAAAGTGTGTTTTGTGCCTTTGTTGCACTGTTTTTTGTGATTGTTCATTTACAAATAAAAATATGTGTATGTTGAGACTTGCTTCCGACTGGAAGTAAGACAATGTTTTACAACGGACTATAAACTCATTTACATAAGTAAGTCTTTCCAGTGGAAAAAAATGAACAGTGACAGAAGTTATTTGGTTTTGGGACTTCATGTCTACCCTACAACTAACCGACATCCATGACAACTTGGCAGACTCAATTCTTTTGTATTCCTGTATTGATGGAGTCGTACATAAAGTTGCATTTTATGGCTCATCACCAGGAAGACACAAAGTGGTAAGTAGGGACTGGCTGCTATGGCAACAAGTATTGTACAGCCTGGATAGTGCTGGATAAAAGCCATGCAAAGTTCTTTCCTGGGCACACTAAATTATACTTCCCCTAGACATTACAAAGTGTGGACAAAACGCAGCTTCTTGAGAGACGGTAATGTGAAACACAGAGTTCCATTATACAAACAATACCACATTGTATTCATCTCAAAAATAATCCTCTAGCAGTTTAAAACGGCTGTAAAAAAATGGATGTTAATCATGAATGATTACTTTTTAAAAAAGTGAGCAATATCTGTCCAGCCCACTTGCATATTCTTTATTAGTTTACAACCTGAATGTGTTATTGATTCGCAGTAGTGATATTCTAACCTCCTTTGTAGCATAATAACGAGGATGAGGCTGCAGCAAGGAAGCCATTTGTCTGTGTCAACATAGTGCAAAAGAAAATCACACATCTCTCCCTTCAGTATACCATAGTCTTAGCCCATACTCAGGCCATTTCAGAGTGCAATATACAGGCTATTTTTGAAATCTATCCTGATCCTTAATGAATGGCCGCCAACTAACTCAAGGAACCAACTTTAGTTTACCTTCAAGGAAAACAATAAGCCCCTGATCTGCACATTGCACACCACCAAGTCAAACATGAAAAGAGTGAGTATAGTGAGCATAAAAAAATGTATCCTTAAGTTCACGTCAAAGATAATACCTCTGCCAATGTTTCAGCTTTATACAGCTTATAAAGATTGTCTTAATATGCAGAAAACAACATTGTTTCCACCACAACTTAAATTACTTTACATATGCTGTTTATATAACTGACAATTGAGTAGGTTTGAATGACTTAAGAAACGTTTAATGGTGAAACCAAATTGCAATTCAATTTAGAATTAGTAAATTACTCTACTGTAAATTAGCTCCTGTAAATTAGCTAATTGTGTAACTTAGTAAACTCTAAATTAAACTTGGTCTGCTAAGTGCCTGTGAGTGAGTGTGGTGAGTGCATCTTGGTTTTCTATTTTGTCTTGACCAGAGACAGGACAGAATACGTGCAAGTACTTTATCTATGGCGGCTTGCCTTGCACATATTCTCACTCATTTATCACTGTCTACACAGTTGACAAGTAGTGCAGTAGGTATGGATCATGTTAGTCAGACAAACCATTCCCAAAGGCACACTGTGCACACATGCAGCGGCATACTGACATACTGACACAACAAAAGTGGGGGAAAAATAAGCCAAAGACAACTCATGAACATGGAGGTCAGTGTTTCTCAATGACCAGTCTGTTATGCGACAAAAGCAAACAACTTCTGCACAAACAACTTTGTGTTACACCTCAGCGTTTATCTCCAAGGATTCATTTTTAGAATGGGATTCCTGTTGTCATGCTGTTTCCTTCTGTGACATTTTGAAAACTGCTAAAGTGCATATGAAAATGGATTTGTATTATGTGTGCTCTGAGGTTGTCAAATCCTGTGCAAATGGACCCCAACGTACAACAGCATTGAGGTAAATGACATCTTTGGCTTCCACTGTCACCAGTTGCTGTGTGCATGCTTCAAAAGGTAAAGGATGGATGTGTGGTAGCTGGTTAACCTTCACAACTTTGGGGAGTTGGGCTCCCGTGTCCAATCCATCACCTAATCAAGAACGCAATGAGACCATGAATCTTACTTCACTTTCCTTGTCAGCATTTCGCAAATGGTCCTTGCAGACATAATATCACGTCTGCTCAGCTTGACACTTACTCAAAATAGAAGCAGAAAACTCTACATATATTTTTGCTTTTAAGTTGATTTTTGAGGTTTACGGCAGTTACTCTTAACTCTGACGTTCAAGCAATTGTTTCACTGAGTGAATGCAGACAAGCAGAACAGAGAAACTGGCTCATTATTGAACATTCACATCAGCGTGTATTTTAAATTTAGTTCAGAAAATACTGTTTTCTCTGTGATGTTGTACTAGACTGCATTATAACGAAATAGTTTTTTTGTAAATGGGACTGGCAAAACATTGAAAAGGCACTTAATAACATGTCGTCCACTTATATGAGTTGTCCTAATATCTGATGATGTAAACAAACAACGCAATAACTGATGTGTGTGACTGTGTAGTTAAGCAAGTAGGTATATTTAAGAGGTTTCACAAAAATATGGCATTTACCATTTTGAAATTACAGCCATTTTAAGCAGAATACCAACTGACTGACAATTGACTGACAAGAACTTAACTGACCGGGCATGGTCCATTCCCTCATTACTTCAAGATAAATGAAGCAGATAAAAGGTCTGGAGTTGATATCAGGTATAAAATCCAAGGAGATCTCAATGCAAGAGAATGAGGCCATTATGAGGCTGAAAAAACAACACAGATTTATAAGAGAGACAGCAACAACCTTAGGTGTGGCCATGGCCACATCTGATCCCTGATACTGATATGATCCAGCTGTTGAATTAATAAATTGTATAACTCGCCTTGTGGATGACAATGAGGGCATCAGCTTTGACTTAAACACTGCTTGCTTTACGTTGTAAAAGTCAGTGTAACCAATTAACACGTAAATAAATACTGAAATGTTATTTATTATCAAAATAAATAATTGTTCCCTAAACAAAAACTTAACAGCATTCACGACATGTAGGAATCAAATGTCTTATAAACATGTAGGTGCAAACAGGAATTCAAAATCTAATATATCCATCAGACACACACTGGCACGCTGTGAGCATCTATGCACTACCTGGGTGAGCTGCATGTGAGAACGCCACTATAGGCGTCAGATAGCCAGGAAGTTAGCTGGACTTTTATCCTGTGAGCCCACCCTTATATGACAGCTGCTGCACATCATTCCTCCCGCACGCTCCACATATTCACCCCCACCCTCCACCATCATAAACAGTAAATGCCATATTTTTGTGAAAACTCTTAGAATAAAGCTGAAAGTCTACACTTCAGTCACATCTTGATTGTTTTACTTCAAATTGATTGTGGTGGTGTAGAAAGGCAAAATAATAAAAAACACAATCATAATATAATCATTAAGTCCTAACTTTGTGTATTTTATACCTGGATTGTATGTTTCAGTGCAAGTTTTTTTTGTACTAATAAGTTTCTTCAGTGCCAATACAACTCTTAACAATAGTGCCAATGTTTCTTTTTTCAGTTGAGACTTTGTTTTCATAGCCAAATTTAATTTTTCAATTATATTAAAGCAACTGTTCCAGCCCCACATACCTAATAAAGTGGCTTTACTTTAACTGTCTAACAGCTACTTGCTAAATTTCTTGATTCACAACTAGTTGACCTTATTGTTGTTGGTTTTGTTGTTGGTTTTGTGAAACTGATGTGAGATTTACTAAAGAATATACTACATACAACTCTGTTTTAAAAGTTTCTGGAACTCAACTACAAAGACACCCAGTCCTCTCTGATTGTTAGAGTAATGCCTCTTACCTCAAATAGACAATCTTTGGCTACAAACAGTGGTTTTGTATTGAGGCTTTTTCCTTCACTAATTTCCAGAAAGCACAGCATGTCTGTTCTGTCATCATTTTGAGTGCATCAGTTTCAATTTCTTAAAAAACATTAATGAAGTTAGGCAGTTTCTCTCTTTTGTTGCACCCCACCTGTTATGTCTTCATTATCCACGAGTGGGACGCACACTTTGACAGCCACTGCATAATTGGAACTAGTCTTACTTGGTGGTGGTATGAAGACAATCCATATCACTATTTGCTTTATTATCATGGTCATTTTATCTTGCTATAAATAAAGATAAAATCTTCCTACACAGCAGTTCACCACATGCTGTGAAACACATAATTAAAAGTTTCATAGCTCTTTCTTTCTACTTCAACTTTGAAAGTCCATCAAACACAGCAAAATGCTACAGTACATGCTTGCAAAATAACCCTGCATGGATGACTCTGATCACTGCAAAAGGTACCTACAAATTAAAGTTTTTTTCTAAAGGATCAGCAAGATTTTCCTTTTATTTTTGCAGCATGCATTGTTACAGCAATGCTGGACTTGATTTAGTTTTGACTGAACTGAAATCTGACTGAATGAGAATCAATTTTGACTTTCTTGATTTTTTTATGTAATTAAATCACTGCTGACCTATGGGAGCCTTGATGACAAGTAATATTATCTCATTCATCTCAGTCAAAATGGTGTGCACACAAAATGCTAGAGGCAGTGAGAGACGACATATCAGCTTAAATTGATGTCAGATGGCAAATTAAAAAAAGGAACAGTTGAAAAGATTGTTGTACAAACTGTTTCGGTGTCACCACTTGTGACAATGAACTTAAACCTTGGGTGGACAAAGCACAGCAAACAACTATTACAAACAAACACCAGCCTTTAAGTCTGAAAGGCTTCGACTAAGGAGTACATAAACCTCTTGGTCAGCTATCTAATTTTGCAGTCTGGCTTGTTGAGCTGTGTTTCTGAGTCAAAGAGATCAATGACATCATTAATTAGCCACTCTTAACGTGACCTTCTGCCTTTGAGCAAGCTCCTTCACAAGCAAAGATTTAAAAGATACTTGGAGGCAAAAAAAATGCATTTTACTTTGAAATTAAGTTTGTAGCAGGATCAAGCTCGTCTGCTTCCAAACCTCTCTTACAAAAAATGAGTATACTTCATGTTTATTTTAAGTGTACTTGAGTATACTTCAAGTATACTTCATGTATAGTAAGTATACTTCTATGTACTACTAGTATACTTGCTAATACACTATTTTAATACTTCATGGGACTAATCACTTTTTACTTTACCTCTGAGGTACATGAAAAGTATACTGAAAGAATACTTGCTCATTTTTAGTTTAAAAGAACCTTACTAATAGTATATATACTTTTTTTTCGAAAGGGCTAAGATAGTGTACATATATATGTCAAGGTGCAAGTAACTTTTTCATCTGTAAATCTACTGACTGCACCACAGCTTGCAGGGACGCGCCCTAAACTCAACCTTGAAGGATGTGTTCTAATGTATAGTACATGAGGAAATCAGGAAGATGGAGAGCATTTTCAAGTGTCATTAGGACACTGTGTTTTTGTGGACATTGAGGAAATGACTCCATCATGTGTTTAAGCATGATTAATATGCTAAATATGACCTATTGAAGCAAGGAAGAAAACCAGAAGCCTGCTCAGTACACAGACAAAATTACCTGCTGTTTTTAAAAATGTCACGTTTAATGTCTGCTGGGAATGCGTGTGAGCGTGCTGCAATGGCGGTCGGCTACAGGAAGAAAGACAGATGCAGGGCACGACAGCTCTTCCCACTCGCAGGAAAAAAGACTTTGTTAAGGACTGGGGACTGTCACTATGTTCTGTGCCTCAGTCTAAGGCAGAGAACACCTGATCATAATTAACCTTCAACACAATCAGTCAAAAGCTCTATGATGTCACACAAACCAGCATTCATTCATGTAACGCACCAAAGACTGGTTTTGTTGTTTGCCAAGTGAAAGACATATTCAACATTAGCTTGCACATTGTTAAAGAGATATAATCTTAGACAATATATGCTGCCAAGAGGAGAGTTTCTGCATAAAGAGAACCACTTCTGAGAATAAGGCTGAGCTGAAGCAGTTCTGTGAGGAACAGTGGTATCTTAAAAATCTGGAAACAAATATCCTAGAATATTTGTTAAAATATTTCTTGTTGTAAGAAGACAAATCATTTGCCTATGTGCACAAGCTTCAGTAGGGGTGGGCGATACATAGGTACTTGGTGAAAACCTTCATACTACTGAAGCAGATCTCTTTTTAGGTACTAATTCATCACCTGGGGCTGACACACAGACATTTGGCTTGTGTCATGCACAAGGGAACATAAACTCACTGTCATACTGCGTTGCTAGATCATTTTGATATCGTCAAATGACACTTCTCTATCACGTAAAAAATACTACTGGTATTATTGTGGATGGTATAATACGGCACGCCCATACACTTTAGCTAAGAAAGTGTGTCCGGTGTAGCATAAGAGGTCTATCAGCTTCTGTTCCAGTGCACTGCGTTCAGTGACAGTACAGAGGGTATGTGCTCCATGTTTCAGTCCCGCAAAACACAAAACAAAAACAAAATAAAAACTGAGGAATGAACCTAACCGTGGCTCAAAGGTAGTGGTTTGTACTAGGACTGGAAAGTATGACAGAAATTCTGTTTTACAGTATGAGTAATTTTATTTCACAATAAAGTTATTTATATAGGTAGTTATTCCAGAAAATGTATATATTTATAATATATATCTTTATATAATAAAAAAACCTAAATACTTAAGAAAAGAAAAGGACTTGTTCTTATTTGATTATTTTCTTTTTATTTGTAACTTTATAAATATAGTAAACAAAATCTGTCCCTAATGTACAATGACCAGTAATTGATGAAGTGGCAAAAAGCCAGATACACAACGCTTCTACTCGTTCTCGGTGCAAATTTAGGCTTTAGAGAAGACGGACAAAACACACCTCAAAGCCGGAATGATGGCATAATGATAAATAATGATACTGATGATAGTCATTTCAGTTCCCTACCTCCTTACAGAAGGGAGACGAGTTGTACATTTTCATAATCAAATGTAAGTACTTGTACTTGTACTCAGCCAGGAAGGAAAAGGTACTGGGACATCCCTATTTATGTGTGTATAATAAATAAATCAGATTACCTTTATGAATATCAGATCAGAATTTATTGTGCTTAATATGCGCTTATGTTTTAATTAAGCTTTACTCATCATAGCTTGTACTGCAAGTGTTGAACTGCCAAAGTGCCACCATTATTTCAGAGATGACAAAATGATGAATTATTTTGTGGAACTGAAATATATTTATTTATGTTCCACTGAAAGTAGAAAGCTAAGCTAAGCTAAGTCCAACCTAAAGTCAATCAAAGTGATTCATACAGCTTAGATATTCACTGACACAAGTGTGAAAGCAGATGTGCAGATGGCATGAAAACATAACAAGAAAAAACACATCTTGCCAAATCAACTGCTATTAAAATGACAAATCTCTAAATCATATTAGCTTCATCTTTTCAACCTTTCACTCATCGAGTCACCAGCTGATCAGCTGGAGAATCCCAATAGGTCAGTTTGAAGCTTGATTGGCCATGACCAGTGACTGGGCAATCAGTCTGGGATATCTGATTCTGTGCTGGTCACATGTCACACACCAGAGCATATCAGCTGAGTGGCGTGGTGAGATTTTCCACTCCTTCCTCACAGTGCTGTTGTTTTCTTCACTCCCTGCTCAAAGCCATTATTCTGGGTAACTCATAACCATGCTTCAGGCCCGTGATGTGAGCGGTACCAGCGCAAAATTGAAGCCAGACATAGGCTCCTTCAAAAAATAAAAAAATCAAGTGTGTAAGCGTGAAAATCCTCTACTGTGAGTATAGAAGCTCGCAACTGATAACACCTATAGGGCCAAGGTAACCTGCAGAGCAACAATCATGAAAACATTTGGTGGAAAAGTACAAATACTGCACCTCATTTTACTTTCATTCTGGCATATGTTCAAAAGAGACTGAGAGTAAATAAAATCGCTTTTTTTTAACATTTAAATTCTTCATTAAGGAAAAGTTTGTGTATGCTGTTCAGTATAGTTTTCAGAATGGAAAGTTCGAATCTGCAGGTCAGGTTATTTAATAAAAACATTTTAAAAAACTAAATTGGAGTCACTCTCAAGAAAATTGTCATTGATGCTTCTCTACCAGTCAAAGTAACGTCTTATTCAGCTGTAGTTCAGACATGTGGATGTGGTTTTCTACTGCATAACAATTAACACTTAAATATCGAACAGCTCAAACAAACACTAGAGTAAAACAACACAGTTTCGAACCACTGTTCAGGTACACTATGTGCTCTCTTAAACAGTTAAACAACAACACTGTTTCATAACGCATAGCTTTGGAGTGTACAAACAAATACTGTAAATACCAGCCAGCAAATGAAGTGAGCAGCACCACTCCGCCCAGCTCAGGCATGGAGCCATGACACACCGCCATAAAATTCACAAACAGACACAGGAGGACATAAAAATTACATTTCGCACCAGATAAGATTTTCACCAGCATTTTCACCTTCACCAAGTGCAGCATAAAAAACAGAGCCGTAAAGTATTACTACTGCCACTAAAAATATAAATCTAGCATTTGAGTGAGAATCCAAAAGTGGAATTCTTGTGGGAACATCTGTGACTTTACCTGTGGGTCACTCCTCTGCTGACTCTCCTTCTTGATTGATAACAGGTCTGCTGCTGGTGTGGTACTTGAACTAACCCTGGCTGTAGTACTGACGCTGGACTGGGTCAAGCTGGGCCGGACTGCTGTTAACTCCTCTATATTACTGTATTTATCATAGGTGAATGGCAACCAAGACCACCTATGTAAAGACAATTGAAGGCATCACTTATCTGTAGTGAGGTAGCTTTGTTTTATAGTCAAAATCACTAACCCTGCTTTCCAGTAGAAGGAGGTTAGTTTGTGTGATATGATTTACAATTTAATTAGTGCTGGGCAATAAACCAATCTCATTTTTTATTGCCTTTTGATGTCAATCATAACATAATAGTATCTTAACTGCATTTTGCAAATTGCTGTTGCCTAAAGTAATTTCCAAGCAAACAGGAGCAAAATAAATTACTATAGATAGAATATTTTTCTACTAAAACTCGGTGATGAAAAGCCTTTCTCTCTCCTGCTTGGATGTCTGATAAAGCAAACAGGGGATTTTTATATTTTAACAATAGTAATTATTTTTAAACAGTATTTATTATGTCTGAGTATATTTATTATTAGTTTATGATTTATGATTATAGTCAATTATTCACCTACAAAAAAAAATATGCCTGGTTTGCTGCTAGTTTGAACACATGATTATTCATATTGTCCTTATATTTTTTTTATACCTTAAACACTTTGATATCTACATCATGCTATAAAGAATGACTTAAATACACTGGAAAAAGTCTATAAGAAACCGAAATTGGTGCTTCTGGGGACTTTTCAAAGCAGATGCCGTGTTAGCTAACTAGCTAGCTAGGTAGCTGCAGTAACGTTAGCATTAACATCACTTTGTTAAATCAGTCTGCATCATAGATCGTTTTTCCCCACTTAAACAGTGTCTGGCCGCGTCTGAAAAACTGGACAATTGTTTTGAAACCTTTATTTTCCTTTATTTTGTCTTATAGCTTACCAATGAGAGTTTAATTGATGTTTTCGTGACGTTTAGCTGCATTAGTTAACGTTAGCTTTGTCTTTAACAAGCTAGCTAGGTTAAGTTATTCATCAAAGAAAACAAATATCTACATTAAAGTAAATAAAAAATAAAGTTACAGAAAGGTACAGGAAGTGGAAATAGCTAACGTTGTATTTAACACAACCACGACTCTAACATAACTTACATTGGTGAACTGTGCTCGTCGTTTATCATCATCTGTCGCTTGTTTACTAAACTTAGGACACAGTTGTATGATGTGTTCAAGGGCCATTGAACAAAACACGACGAAAACACATTTGCGCCACTCAGACAGTAATCCCTCCCAACCCAAACATCTTAACCAATCTGATAAATCTGGTGTCTTAAACTTAAACTTAACTTAAACTGCCTCTGCAACCTTCACCAACAAACGGAGACCTACAGTAAACTTTGGAAATGTCCTTGTACATTCAATCAAATGAGGTTGTTCCCATTTTAAAAATGGTTAACATATTTGCTGACTACATAAATGGACAAATTGTATGTTATTTCTTGCCCTTGGAAATAGCAGTTTGATTATATTATGTTATATTTAGGTCAATGACAATTTAAAAGTTATTTTCTGGAGATTTAGTTTTACAGTCTAAACTAGTGTGTGGTGTTTGCTCAGTTGAAGTTGTCTAACCTCACTTGTTAGCTGCCTCACTGAAGTGGCTTCAGCAGATCTTTATATTTTCACTATCCAAAAGGACAAGCCTGTAATTTCTTTAAATTATTGCCCAATTGCGCAAAATTAATTTTAAATCAGATCCTAATCTCCACATGCTGGTATTTCTGGCTTTCAAAACGCTGTTTTGGCACAAAACCTCCGCTAGGTTTTGCAGTATGTCAGATTGTTTTGTGCTCACCCAATTCATAATTGCATAAAGCCTGCAATTCAACATTATCACCATAATTACTCAGCTGTCAAACTTTTAAGTATTCTTTTGAGGTATCAGCTGTAGCACCTGGCATCAAACACTGTGGGAATTTGATTTGCCAGACTGCAGATGAACTTTCAAACATGAAATTGATTTTATGGAGCAGATATGTGACTCGTAACAGGACAGAATCAGCAGAGCAGTTTGTGTTTATGCATGCAGTATTTATTTATTGTGAGATCAACACACAGTACTTGAGCTGCAGCAGCTGGAACCAGTGTAGCACAAACAGGTGGTTACCATGAAGTTGCCAATTAAGTTCTCAATAACAATTTGGCTGAAAATGGCAGTGAGCAAAGTAGACATAATGTTTTTACACAAGAAAAGAACAATTATTATGAAATATTGCTCGTTAGGAACAACTTGATATCAGAGGTGCCAAAGCCACAGGTCACACGTTTTATTTGCA